>PVLC010010075.1:9927-25347 GCA_004027655.1 Graphiurus murinus
AGGCCTGGGGTGTAGCTCAGAGGTAGAATGCTCCTGGGTTCAATCCCCAGTACCAGTAAGTAAGTAAGTAAGTAAATAAATAAATAAATCCTCTTCCTCCTTTTCCTGAGCCTACCTTGGGATGCTTGCAGGTATGTGTGATGCTGATGGAGGCCAGCCCACAGACCTCCCCCACTGCATGCCACCCTCCACAACCTCCTCCCATGGTTGACCATGTGCAAGGTGACCATGGGAACCCCCCCCCCTGACAATGGCAAAGCCACCAAACACAAGGACCTGGGAGCAGAACAACCATTCTGAGGAAAGCCACCCTGGATTTACATGAGCCAAAGCCCACGTGTATCAGGCCTCCCACAGATGCTTTGGGGTGCATGTCATGGTGGCCCCCAAAAGAGGAACAAGTCCCTCTTCTGCTAACTGTGACCATGCCCCAGGAGGCGTGATGCCAAGACAGAGAGGTGGGGAGCTGGACCCCATGGTGTTCTGCAGGAATCCTTTATTATAGGAGCTGACAGATGTTCTTGTTTAAGGAATTTTACAAGACTTTCTATGGGTAAACCATAGAAACAGACCAAAAAAAAAAAGAAAAGAAAAAGAAAATTAGAACTGCTATCCACGGAGCATTCATAGATGCACAGTTAAGATTTTTATCTGCATTCATTCACTCAGCAAATATTGACTGGATATCTCCTACCCAGCAATGTATTAGGGTGCCTGAGATTAAGCAGTGATCAAAGTGGACAAAATCTCCCCCCTCCCAGACCTTCTGTCCCAGGAAAAAGCTTTTTTTTTTTTTTTTTTGCAGTACTGGGGATTGAACTCAGAGGCATTCTACCTCCGAGCTATACCCCCAGCCCTATTTTTTATTCTTTATTTTTGAAAACGAGTCTCACTAAGTTGCGGAGTGCCTCACTAGGTAGCTGAGGCTGGCCGCGAACCCGGATCCTCCGGTCTCAGCCTTCCGAATGCTGGGATTACAAGCATGTGCCACCACGCCCAGCTCAAAAAAGCATTTTTGAGTGGCTAGAACCCCCAGCTCTGGAGCCAGCCTGCCAGCTGGAGGTCTGACTACATCCAGGGCCTCGACAGCGTATCTCTCTTCCTCAGTCTGCCCTTCCACCACACGCAGACCCTCCACACACACACAACAGCAGTACTAATGTACAGGGCTGTGAGAGAACTAAGTAAGTTAATACAGGTGGCTTACCTAATTAACACTTAGCAAAGTGCCTAGCACACGGCAAGTGCCCAATCAATGCTACTCATTCTTAGGCAAATGTTTAAAATAAAGAAGCAGCCAGGCATGGTGGCACATACCTGTAATCCCAGTACTACTTTGGGAGGCTAAGACAGGAGGATCACAGGTTTGGCAAATCACATGGCATGTGAAAAGGTAGCAAGGAGACAAGGCACAGAGGAGGAATACGTCGACCTTCATTTGGCCTCCCTGCAAAGTACACTATGGGAAGGCCTGGAGCAGAGAAGGAGCCACCAGGCACTGGAGCCTCGCAGTGGCAACAGCTAGTGCAAATGACCTGTCTCTGGGCAGTGCAGGGACCAGCAAGGAGCTGCAGTGGTGGAGAGGGGCACAGAGGGGAGAACAGAACTGACTGCGAGCTGGTCGGGCTGCTCGGGCTGGGCAGGGCTATGCAGACCACCACATGCAGCTGCCTAGATGGATGGTCTGGCCTGGTGGTGGTCCTCACACTGGCTACTGATGACCTTCCAGTCCTTCTCTCTGCCTCCAATTACGGGAGGCCAAGACAGAGGAGGATGTTATGTCCACTGTCTTGTAATCTGCTTCCTTCACTTCACAGGACAGAAACACCTTGTGATATTAAATTTTAACCTGCATCCTTTCAGTGAATGTGTATTTTTCATAGTGTGGCTATATCATAATAAATTTAACCAGCCTCCTGTTATTGGTATTTTTCAGTATTGTGCTATGAAACAAAGCTAGAGAAAGCAGCTGCTTAGCTAACTTCCTGAAATTCATGATTATTTCCTTAGGAAAAGTTCCCAGAAGTGAACATGCTGGGACTAGTGAAATGCAAAGAAATTTTTCTTTTAATTGAATGCTACAATGCTTAGGAAAACATCAGTGGAGAAGCAAGCAAGTAGACAAACTGAAGACCAAGAAATACCATTTGCTTACTTGAAAGAGCTATGTAGCTCCCCTTTCACAACAAAAATAAAACTTTGAGTCTAATTTTAGTGATAACCTAGAACATTTTGTTTTAGACCCAGAAATGTTGTAGACTGAAATGGCCACAACAAAAGTTCAAAACTGCAGCTTCCAGCTGTTTATGAAAATTTCCTAATTACCTATAGTATAGATTCTATACTAAGCTTTTACCAGTCAGAAAACAGACATTCAGAATTTTGTTCAGAAACTGTCAAAATATGACAATGAATGTCATGAAAATGGAAATTACTTTTAAATAACCAAAGGTTTCAAGTTAAAGGTAAATAAAAAGGATACGCAAACCACCAATGTGCATGTAAGGTTTCCTGTCTCAGTCTCACACACAGGTAACTCAGAGAAGCGACAGATGAAGACAAGCACATGGGGAACTTCAGTGGGGTGGGACCAGGAGGCTGCTGGTTGTGGACTTACTTACTCATCCAGATGTTACTGAGTGACATGGTCTACAATGCCATGACAGACACGGGGGGATAGCCAGTGAGGACCCATCTTTCAGCACCAAGGACAGCACCCAGTACCCAGGGAGACTCCCAGGGATGTTTCAAGGGCACCCAGGAAGGGCTAAGGAGGACGACTTCATATGGCATCTGACCTGGGAAACTTGCCCCGGGAAAGCAGCACAGCGTTCAGCTAGGTCTGGAAGGATACGTGTGAAGGAAGGACAGGAGAGAAGCAGTAGTTACGTGAGGGTGAACACATGGAGTCCTGCGGGCGTGCAGCCAAGTCAGGGGGCAAGGAGCAGCCAGGAGATGGACTAGGAGTACAGAGAGACAGTGTATACAAGAAGAGAACAGAGCACCAGCCAGATCTGGGAAATCCCGACACTAAGCTACGAGACTCTGCTTGCTGCTGGTCCACTCACCCCACAGAGGGTTGGGCAGGACCTCCTGAGCCAGGAGTCCAGCGTGATTAAGACAGAGAGCCTTCTCACAGAGCTGCAGTTCTAACAGGGGAGCTGGGAAGACAAGGATGCCGTGACTTGGAGGCAGGTGGGGTGTCACCTACAGCAGGTGCAGAGAAACTTCTTTGCCCAGTCGTGTGGGGTCAGCGGAGATTGGCTGAGAGAAACAGCTGGCAATAGCCAGAGACAATGCAGATGAGCCCTGACTGACCATGGTTCGAATCACAAGTTTTTAACCTCAGATGGCTGGAAAGCATACCCATACCACCACTCTGTTTTTCTCTTTCAGTACAGCAGTTGATACATTATGAGGTAGTCAGTCCTGCATTCTAAGATCAGCTTTATGTTCAAGGCTTGTGCCCAGCTACAGGCTGATGTGAGTGTTCTGAGCAGGTCCAAGGCAGACGAGGCAGCCCTAAGAGGTTTAGCAGGTAGACATACTAAACGTACATGTGACTTAGGGTAGTTTCACTTCAGGAGTTTTCAGGAGGTAACTCCATGGTATGTCAAGGGGCACCTGGCATTATGGGGACTCCCTCCCCACGCTGCCACCTCAGGGTGACCTCAGGGTCACTTACCTTAGGCTAACACAGGTTTACTGGGCATTTATATACCTAGACTTTAGGGAATTTTTTTTTTTTTTTTTTTTTTTTTTTTGCAGTACTAGGGATTGAACTCAGGGGCATTCTACCTCTTGAGCTATACCCCCAGCCCTATTTTTTTTTATTCTTTATTTTGAAACAGGGTCTCACTAAGTTGCGGAGTGCCTCACTAGGTAGCTGAGGCTGGCGGCGAACCTGGATCCTCCGGTCTCAGCCTCCCAAATGCCGGGATTACAAGCGTGAGCCACCACGCCCAGCTGACTTTAGGGAATTTGAAGATACCTAAAATTCAAAAAACTTGAATTGCCCACGGTCTATACAACACAAATTCACAGGTATCTTTAACACTAACCTTCCCTAGATTTGTGTATGATGCGGACACAAAGACCTGGCTCCTGGGCCTCAGTTTAACACTTGGTTACAGAGATAACACATAATTACTAGAAAGAGACCATTATGCACCCCCCACAAGTTGTATATTTTGGGGGGGTGCTTTTGGCTTCCTTTGAAGTCTATTACAAGACACGATCATGAAAAAATACTTCTGTATTGTACAACTGTTACATTCTATACAACCCCAAACACTTGTGTATAAGATCTACTATGAAAACATCATCTTTTATGATTTAACACTGGGAGAAATGTTTCTTCACTGAAAATGAGTAAACAATGCCCACCCTGATAAGGCCATCATGCAGGTTTATGGATTTTGTTGACTCAATTCCCAGGGAGCTCAGAGCCACATATGAGGCCCCAAGAATGTGCTCACCCAGCAGCTGCCATGCCTGTTCACTCCTCCTACTGTGATGCCCCAAGACTGTGCTCACCTGGTGGCTGCCACACCTGTTGGCTCCTCTTACTGCCATGTTATTAGCATTTTTTGCCCATGCCTTCTGTGGTTAAATTTAGTCAAAAACTTTTTGAAAAGGATTAGCAAAACAAATGCATAAATAAGTCAAAGAAGACTAGATATACTAATCACTAAAGCTTCATGGGAATTCAGAGTGCTGTGATAACTTCCAAACATGGGTGGCTCAAGTTGGGACCGACTTGACTTCTCGAGGATGGAAAACATTGTGTATTGAGCACTGACACCATTCTCAGTGTATGCTGTCACCAATTCATTCACTCCGCATGGCCACCCAAGTCAACCTTGCCTTTGTCCCCCTTCAATGAAGAGCAAACTGAAACTCAGTGAGGCCAAGCAGATTGTCAAATGCCACTCACTGCTCAGGCAGGCCAGACGCAGAACCTGTCTCTTAGTCACTTGTGCCGACAAGATGAAAAGCTGCTTGTTGGCGGTGTGGAGAAATAGCGGAACGAATGTTCATTAAGCACAAAAGGGTATTTTTTAGATTGCCTGGCTTACAATCTGTACTCTATGGGGCCTTGGGGATCATTATCATTTTTTTTCTTTTTAACTGTATTATGGTACCTGTTATTCAACCTCCCTCAAGATGCAGGGTATGGAATATCATTTTTAAACCAATGACATTCAGGGTCACTTTTTAAAACTTTGGCTACAGCTTTATAGATGGGCTGATTCCAAATGTTTATTCATTGTTAGAGATGATTAATTTTTCTTTTTCTTTTTTTCTTGCATAAAAGTATATGAGATTTAAAAAAAATCATCTTGCCCCACAATGAGAGCTTTACCATAGAAATTTTTGGATAAACTAAAATCTCATCTCAGCCTATTTAGTTGTCAGAAACGGACGGGAGGATGTCCTGGTTCACATAACTGAAAATTGAGGGTGATTACATTCTAGGCATAATTTGGTTTATGGTTTCCAAACTGCCCCCAGAACCAAACCCCATCTCTGTGCATAGCCATAGCCCTTCTCTGCTCAGACAAGTGCTAGCCAAGAGCTGGCTTTGCTCTCAGGCAGGGAGGTTGCTAGCTGACTACAACTTCAGGCCCCAAATCTTTTTGGAGATATTTCCTAAAGCTTTCCTTTTTCCTCTGAAGGCACAGAGAATTCTGGGCTTGAGTGGAGGGTCTTATTCTTCCATGATCTAATTACTCCAGAGAGGGATGGGTCCTTACAACTTCCTAGCCTATTAGGAACCGACTGCTGCTGGTGAGCCCCACCCTGCACATGGGAGAGACCATCTCCAGGGGATCTCTTCTGTGATTTCCTACTGCACAGACATCGCTGTAATTGGCCAGTAAGCCTAACTCTGGAATGTCAGGCAAGAAAGGCTGTTCAAAAACTAGTCTCTGATGTGCAGCACAAAATCTACCAGCAGAGGAGTGTTGTCTTAGGAGCACGTGCCACCCATACCCTTTGAGGGCATGCAAAGAGCCAAAGAAAGCAGCCACTCTTGTTGGGCTAGGAGGGAAGACAGTGCAGGAAACCCAGAGCTACAGATGGAAGCAGAGCTATGAAATGGAAATGAAAATCAGTGGTTCACACATGAACTTCAGCTGCCTTTGCCACAGAGACCAATGCAGAATCAAAATCTATGTCATTGCTCTGAAGACATGGAAGGCAGAGCTCACCAAGAGCAACTACAGATGTACACTGGCGTCCACCCTGCCTGTTTGGTGCCAGAGCCCAGAAGCTTGGCCTCCTGAAGCCCAGGTGACTTGCCATGCTCCATCTTGAACACATGAACCAACAGACAACTAGACATATTTAAGGTGGGGGTGATGAGCCAGGAACACTTACACGATGGAAAATAACTACTAGGTAAAACTATAGTTGATTAAGAGTATTTTAACTGCACGGAATGTTTTGCTCCTAACTTCCTGTGTGGTGGGCTGTAATTCTTTTATAGAAACATGCTGCAATGCTTTGAATATGACTCCCATCTGGCCAAACGATGAATCATGCTGATTTTATTGTGGCCAAAGAATGACCGTGGCATACGCATTCCAAGGGTCAGGCGATAATATGTTTAATTAACTTCCTTATAAAACCTATCATCAAAGTGCACATCATTTCACTCCCTGAGCAACAAGGATGAAGTTTTTCCTCAAATATAAAACAATTATAGAATTTCTACAATTTCAACATTATGAAACATAATGTGTTAAAAGTAGAAATAACAAATTCTCTAACACTAAAAAAATATCAGAGCCCTTCAGTTTCAGAATTGGTCAGGTACTGGGTCCACAGACCCCAATGTGATTTAGATCCTGTGACGCACTTTTTTTTTTTTTTTTTTTTTTTGCCTTTAATATTCAATTTGGAGTTTCTGCTAATTTCAAAACCAAAGTGGGCAAAAATAGGAGAAGCAATAGATTGCCATAGAAGGACAGGCATGTGTCGTTGGAAAGAAAGAACAATAGAATCTGAATTCCATAAAAACACTATTAACACATCTAAATCACAAGTAACCTAAGGCATTCAAGAACATCTGTAAATAACTGCACACTGTTTTCTATCTCAGGAGCACCACTTCAGATACCTGTTCTACAAGTGCCAAGTTCTTTGCAAGAACAAGGAGCAACATTTAACAATATGGAGTCAACTTAGCACGCTTCTCTGAGAAAGACCTGTGTGTGGAGGAGATTTTAATTTTAGCACTTTGAATTATTTGACACAGTGCTCTGTGTTTACTAAGCTTACCCTTTAACCTAAAATGCAGCACACAAACTCACAGGATACTTCAAGCGCCAAAGGCATTCCACATGGACTGACTTCTTAACCAAGAACTGAGGGGAGTCTGAAAAGAAGGGAGAAGACCTTGAAGGCACAGGAGAGGGTGGTCATGGTTAGGGCATGACTATTTCCTGTCTCCTCTCCTTAGGACCATGATTCTCCCAGCCCAGAGCTTGAGCAGAGGGTTCCCTGTGGCCTACTAGCCACGCAGCCAGATGTGGGTATAAAATACTCTAATTTGTTCTCTCCCGAGTAATGAAAAGTCACACCATCTAAAAGGAAATGGTACATACACTCTACAATTACCACGGGAGCCAATCTGAGTCACCCTGCTGCCTGCACAAGAGGATTTGGCTACTGGAAAATCCTGATTAATAGCATTTTTTAAAACACCACAGTGACAACTTGACCTGCCAAAAATTACCATCTTTTCATCATTTCGCTCCCCCCCCCTCCGGTCTATTACCTTCCACAGAGAACATGAACGAAGTAAAAGGAATGTGGTGTTGTAATTCGTTTTAATCTGGCGTCTACAAGCTGTTCCTTCCAAGGTGGGGGCCGGCAGGGTCAGCCTGGAAAGCCCTGGGGAGTCCTCTCCTAGGGCGGTCCTGGGACACCAGGTTGTTCTCTAACGACAAACGCAATTAATTCACCATCTGCAAACAACAGGCTTCGGCAAAGCACAGATCCCTGGGGTCCCTGGGTCCCTCAGATACAAGGCTGCATGGTGATGTGGCCGCGCTGGTCCAGGAAAGCAAACCAACCAGGCCCAGGTCGTCGGGCTCTTTTGCACCTCGAGTCCCAGACGCCCAGAGAACGGCCGCGGCATTCCTGGAGCTCAGAAGGAGCCCACAGCCCCTGGCTGGCGGAGCTCATCCGCGCAGACGACAGATTCGCTGCCTGTCCCTGCATTTTTAATCAATTCCAGGCAGCGGCCGCTGATAAGCCACGCATTCCGGATCCCCACCCTGGCCGGAATCGCCATTCATTAAGAGAGAAGCGACATGCATGCGGCTGGCCCAGCGCTCGCTCAGCCGGGTGGAGAAGCCATTCACGAGAGCACCAGCCGCTTCGAGTTTCGAACGCGAAGCCCCGAGCCGCCGCACTTCTCTCTCCACCTGCGACCCTCGCTCTCGCGGAGGCGCGCCGCCCGCCGCCCCGCCCCACCCCGCCCCGCCTCGCGTAACTCTTCCCCGAGAGCCCCCGCCCAGGTCCGGTCCCGCGTGCTCGGAAGCTTCTCCCACCGCACCGCAGCGCGCGGAGAGCGGAGGGGGGAGGACGGGCGCCCCCGCCCCGCCCCGCCCGGCCCACCTGGCCAGCACCCGGCAGAGGAGCTGAGCCTGCCGCCCCCCACCCCTCGCCGCGCAGGGCTGTAATAATTGCATCCTCATTATTTCTCCTGCGATCGTTAGGAAGGAGCCCCAGAACAGCAACAGCCGCTGCCGGGGGAGGCTTAGTTACAAAACCCTGCGCTGGGTAGCGCCTCGCTTAGCAACCACCCTAAAAAAGCCCCCGTGCTCCGGAGCGCACTTGGAGAGCCGGGCGGCGGCCACCCCCTCCCGGCGCGCACCCCGGGGCTGCGCTTGGGGCGGCAGCCTCGGACTCCGGCACGAGTGGCCCCTCCCGGCCTCCGCGACCCCCGCGCGCAGCCGGGCGGCCCGGCACCTTCCCATTCATCCCAGTCCGAGGCGGCGTTCCCACCTGGGCTTGGGGGAGGGCGGAAGCAAGTCGCCCCCAATCCCTGGCGACTGCACCCCCCCCCCGGGACCTGCGCGTGCAGCCCCTCGCCTGCCGGCGCTCCGCGCGCGGCGCCCCCTCCCCGCCGGGCCGAGCCGGGAATTTCACACCTTCGCTGCGCCCGGCTCGGCGCAGGTTCCTGTAGCCCCGAGAGCCCGGGGTACAAGCATCCCCCGGCCACCAGCACGACGCCAAAGCCCTGCGAGGAGCTCACCGCTGGACCCCTGAGCACAGGCTGCCGGGGGGTCCCCCACGTTCCGGCCACGCTCCCCCATCCAGCCGCCCTCGCAGGGACCCCTCGGGCTGGTCACGCCGCGCCACCCCCCAGCCTCCCCGACGGGTCTGGCCACCCCTCGCGGATCCCCGCGCCCCGATCCCCGCGCCCCCGGGCTGCCCGTACCTTCATGAGCGCGGACATCCTCGGGCGATCCTAGTTCAGCAGGTACCGGGCGACATAGCGAGGTGGGCACCCCTTAGGCCCCAAGGCGCGTGCGGCCCCGCCGCGAGCTCCCGGGCTCTCGCGTCGGTGGGTCGGTGCGTCCGATCGCTGTCCGTCCGTCCGCCGCCGCCGCCGCCGCCGCCGCGCGCTCCGACCGCGCTCCAGCCCCGCGCACGGTCGGGCTTCACGGCCGGCGCCTGCGCACTCGGCGCCCGGGGAGGCACCGGCGCACTGGGGGGCGGCCGGCGCGCGGCTCCATCTGGGGAAGGGCCGGGCGCCCGCGCGCCTCGGGGGAGCGCCCAGGCCGTGCGCCGCTGCCACCCGGCAGCCCTGCCCGGGAGCGCGCGCACAGCCCGCCGCCGCCGCCGCGCCGCCGGCCCCAACTGTTGCGCCCGCAGCGGCGGGTCACCCGGGGACAGCGAGGGCGCGGGGAGCCGGAGAGGGCGCCCGGCACGTGCTCGGCGGGCTGCAAAGTTGGCCTGGGAACCCACGCACACCCCTCCACGCCTGGGAAGGTCCGGCCCACGCTGGGCGGAGATGAGGGACCTGTCAGCACAGTGGTTCTAGGGACTGGCGTGTAGCGTCAGGTCTTCACGCCTGCGGGTCTCGCCAGGCAGAGAGAAGGCGCGGGACAAGGTACACCCTCCAGGTGTTCGCCAGGCTTTCGTTCCCCTGCGCGCGAGAGCACGCGGAGGCTCCGGGCGCAGGGAAATCGAACCTCCCGCTACCCGCCAGCTCCTTCCCTGCGGACGAACGGTGCGGGCGGTGTTCTCAGAAAAGAGGGGTCTGCACTCTGTACCAACAAGCCCAGTCCAGGCGCGGCCAGCTGCGGTCCGCGGCTGCCGGGTTTGCTGTGACAGAGTGTAGACGGCAGAAGCCTAGGAGGAGGAGGAACTCGCAAGTCTGGCAAATCCAGCACCTCTGGCCAGACTGTGATGGGCTACTCGCGAGAGTGCCCTTCTGAGAGCCAGCCGCCTGCCAGTCCCGAGGAAAAGTTGCTGCGCCTTAGATGGAAAGGCACTGACAGCCAGAGATCTGGTTTTGCTCCGGCTCCAGTAGCTGAGCCCTATTTTAATGCAAATACATAAGGGACTTAGCCAGATCTCTTTACTGCTCTGTTGAGAAGTTTAAATGAGGTTTTAAAAATGCGACAAATATCTAAACGTCAACAATGTTTAGAGGACAGATGAGGGTTAGAATAGAGAGGAATCAGGTGATTAAATGTATGTGGAATAAGATGAATCAATATTTTCTGGAAATTCCAAGATCTTACAACACACACACACACACACACACACACACACACACACACACACTAGTCAAATCATGGAACCAACCTAGTTGTCCGTCACCAGATTAATAGATTACAAAAGTATGGGATATGTACACAATGGAATTTTACTCAGCAATAAAGAAGAAAAGTACTTCATTTGCAAGAAAATGTATGGACCTGGAGAACATTATGTTAAGCAATATTAGCCAGTCACAGAACATGAAGGGTCATGTTTTCTCTCACATATGGAAGCTAGGAAGTAAAAGGAGGAACCCCAGCGGAGCCATGAAGGGAGTTTATGGGAGAGTGTGTGTATGTGGTGGGGGGGGGGGTATTAAGAAGGAACCATTTCCATTGACACCATATACATATTCAAAATTATCAATTCTCATCGCAAATCATGTACAAGGAAGGGAGGAAGTGGAGAGGGAGGGGGGGAAGCTCACCAAGTGCCCTGTGCCCATATCACTCTGAAGTATATTGTGATATAAGATTACAATGCACCAATAAAAGTATATTTTAAAAAACAGTCCATAAGATTTTTTCATATAATCAATCACTTAAATATTCATAAATTTATTTTCAAAGTACAATGATAAATGATGCCAAGAATGCAAAAACAAATCAAAGAAACCTAATCACAATCTAATTTCTCCTTAGTGCTTCTAGCATCTGCCAATTTGCTTTCAATGTGAAAATCCACTGAATTGTAATGTGTCAAACCTCAATCAAAAATCTAGATTTCAGATCTTTTTTTTTTAAAATCTGACTGTCCCTTTACTTTCTCCTCTTCTTCATGCCTGTCTCCATCCCTTCATTTATTTGTTCTCACATGCAACATCAGCAACAAGTCACACAAATACATGGAGTTCTCATCATTTGCTCTAAATGTGCACAGAAAACAAAGACAGTCACTGGCCACATGAATCTTCCAGTTTAGGGAGGGATTGCTAAAAGTCCTGGGAGTGGCATGTAATCACAAGTACAATTGCTTCTCTGAATGAAAGATATAGGGTGTTATTAGGGGCAGCTAATACAGTTTGTGATGTCAGGAAAGAACTCTGGTGAAATAATAAGTTAAATCTTCCTCCAGGTTCTCCCCCAAGTAGGTCCTGAGATACGGATTTGAGTGCAGATACTATATTTGAGAGTTATCCCCAGAGACTAGACAGAGGAAGTAGAAAGAATGAGACAAGGAAGGAAAGAAGGTTAATGAAAGATACATAGCAGGCTGGTCATTCCTACAGGCAACTGAGTCCTGCTGGGAATTCTCCAAGGAACAGTGTGGAGTGCATGGATATATTTTCAGCTGACTTCCATCCTCCAATAACTGAGGGTTGCTTCCCTCCTTCCCCCTTCCCTTAGCTGAATAATTCCCATAACTTCAAGGAAAGCTACCAGCAGATGAAAGCAAGTAAGTACATGGGATGAAGTCAAAGGTCAGCATCTGCAGGAGCTCTAAAGATGAATGGGATTTAGTCAAGAAAAGAGTGGGTAGGGAAAGGGTTCCTGGTAGAAGGGAGATTGGGCCTGAAGACCCAGGGAGATGGAAGGACTCGGTGCTTTTCCTTGTGATGTTAGAATAACCAGAACTGAAAAAGAAAGAGTGAATATGGCTGGACAGCAAGTCAGACTTTTTAAAGGACATATTAAGGACTTGAAATTGTATCTTACACACAACAAAATTCAATGTAATATCCTAAGCAGGGCAGTAAGATTTTCATATCCTGTCATTTGCAAACAAAGACAGTTCTCCTGTTCCAATATGTATACCTTTTATTTCCTTTTCTTATCTTATTTCATTAGCTAGAATCTCTAGTATGTTGAAAAGCAGTAGCAAGAAGCAACATTCTTGCCTTGTTCTTGATCTTAGTGGAAGAGCTGCTAGTTTTTTTTTTTCCCCAATACTAGCTATAGTTTCTGTAGATATCTAGTTGAAAAAGTTACCTTGTATTTGTTGTTGGCAGAGAAGCTTTCTTTTTTTTAAACTGTGACTAGGCATTACATTATATCAAATGCTTCCTCTGCATTTGTTGCTAAGATTGTGCAATTTTTCTTTTGCACCTTGTTGCTGTGATGAGTTACATTAATTTTGAATGGCAGTGAGCTTTTTAAAGGATCTTTTTGGCTGCACTGAAAAGAGATGGCGTTGAGGTGGGAGTGAGAAAGCAAGAAAGGGACTGGGGAGATCAATTTAAAATGTCTGAAGAAATCCTGTGAGAAGTGATGAAAACATAAACTTGGCAGTGGAATAAGAAATGTTGCAAGAAGAATGTATGTGATTTTTTTTCTGGATGGGTCATGTGGGAAGAGAGGAGGAGGTGAGGAAGCAGCTGGGTGGATGGTGCTTCTGGAAACAGAGTGGTACTGGAGTACTGCTAGGTAAGTGCTGGAGTTGGGAACACGTAGGTCCGTGGGGACTGTTGCTGGAGCAGGTATAGTAGAGAGAGGTGGAAGAAGATGGGCTGGGTCACAGGGTCAACTGAAGATGCCAGAGTGGATGCTGGCTCTGTATTCCACTCTTTTAAGAAGTTTGTGTGAAAGAGATTGAAAAAGCAGGTTTGGAGGAAAAATATGTGACTCCTGAAGATTTTGCTGAAAGGTAGGAAAGTCCAGAGCAGGCGTGAATACTGGTAGGAATGATGGAATGGTGGAATGGTTCAAGAGGCAACCTAATCAGGAGCATTATCTCAGCACATATTTCCTCTCTCCTACAGGACTCATTTTTCAGTATCAATTCGATCAGGTCAAATTAATACACAAATTTTCTATGCATTTTTTCTTTTTCTTTTCTTTCTTTCTTTCTTTTTTTTTTTTTAAGCCTTTCTAACCACTGCCCATTTTCCTGGCCCCACCAGAGGGTAGTTTACATCCAATGTCTTCAGTATCTCCCCTGCAATTTTCTCTGGGAATTCCCATCAAGCTTTTTGCCTCTACCATTCTAATGAAATCACATAGTCAAAGTCACCAATGACCTGCCCTTGAAAAAATCCAACTGTGTGTGGTCAGTCGCACCTTGACCTGCCGGTATTGTTGGAAAAGAATGATTACTCCTTTGACATGTCTTCGGGATGGTTCCTGCCCCTTCCCTTTCCTCACTGGCCACTTCCTCTCTTGGACCACAGTTGGACCTCTTCATCTCCCCACTTCCACAGGTCAAAGGACCTCATGGCTTGGTCCTTGGGCCACTTCCCTGCCCCAGCTGGTGCCCTCTGTGGTGGTATACCTTTAGAACATCACGTCACTTGCCTGAAGCTGCACAGCACCACCAACAAAAATCCCACAGAGGTCTCCATCTGCTCTGTGCATGTCCAGCTTGCCAGCTTCCAGGTGAACAAAATGTGGAGCCATTGGAGACTCCCATTCTTCTGCCACGGCCCAGTTTGATCTGACAGTAAATCAAACACATGCACAATCTACTTCTTCCCACTACTTATGATGGACACTGGGATGCAAACTAGCCTCTCTTTGATGCTCTTAACTCAAAGTGGTCTCCATTTCCACCGACATCCACTTTCAGTGCAGCCACTTTGTGTGTGTGTGTGTGTGTGTGTGTGTGTGTGTTCCTGGGGATTGAACCCAGAGCTTTCAATTTCGAAGCTACACCCCTAGCCCTTTTTGGTTTTGTCTTTGAAACAGGGTCTCCCTCGGTTGCTGAGGGTCTTGCTATGTGGAGTCTGTCCTCAAACCTGTGATCCTCTTGTCTCGGGCTCCCAAATACTGAGATTACAGGTGTGTGCCACCGTCTGGCCCGAAAGCCACTTCTTTAAAATGTGCATCAGACCATTCCACTCCTCTGCTCGTGGTTTTCCATCTCTCTCCTCGGAAAGCCCCAACCCAGCTTGGCCCCAGGATCTTCCCCAGCAGTCGCGCCTCTGTGCTCTGGCCTCCGTGGCTGGTCCTTCGGGGCTCAGCCTGCTCTTTGAGCTCTCTCTGGACGCTGCAGCCTCGTTCCCTCACCTGCTCCAGCCTGCGGTGCTCACCGCCTGCCCCAGGCAAGGGCTTCTCCCTGCTTTGCCTCATCTTTCTCTGAGGCCCCCATCTCGCGCTCGCTGCTGCTGGTCCAGTCGTTGGGTCTCTCCTCTGGAAGGGCGGTTAGCGGAGCTTGCAAGACCTTGCAGAACAAGCCCATGCCGGACGTTTAGACACCCAGGAACCCCATTTTTGAAGAAACGAACTCTACGCTGACCGAGGGTCCTGGCACGACACAACTGGGCCGGGAAGCCATTAGCTCGGGTGGAAGAGCCGCGGAGCAGGGGTCGTCGGGTGGAGCCTGGGACCCTTCGGGGACAGCAGGTGTACGACTTCCCTCCAACTTCCAGGTCTTCGCTCCTATGTTGTCCCCTAGCACTGGCACGCAGGGACCCGGGTGCTGGGCGCAGGAGGCGCCCGCAGTCCAGTCCCCGCCCAGGCCCGCCTGCCCGTGGGCCGGGAACCGCTGTCAAGCCCCTCCCCTGCCCTACGCGCAGGCCCACAGCGAGGCTCCGGGGCGGGGTCTGAGGCCGCGGGCACGCCCACAGTCTCTATGACAGCCAGTCTAAAGATGGGGCGCAGATGATTGGCATCCCGTGACAAGGATCCCGGGCTCGGATTGGGCATTCCTGCGTCTGTGGGCGGGCCTAGGCGGGCGGAATCCGGAAGCGCCCGCCGTGTC
>PVLC010010075.1:25447-51955 GCA_004027655.1 Graphiurus murinus
GGCCTGAGGTCACAGGGACTGAAGGTTCTATGGCTGGGGGGGAAGGGGGCCTTGGGGCCTGAGGGGCCTGGGGCTGGGGGGTCTCAGGGATTAAGGGGCTATGTGGGGACCCAAGAGAGTAGGGACTTAGCCTCCCCGCGGGAGTCGGGGGGGACGACCCCCGGGTAGAATGGAGGCCTCCTCAGTTCTCTGCCTTGGACACCGGTGGACACTGGTGAGTAATAGCGTTTGGCCCAGCATCCAAGAACTCTAGCTCTGAGCAACTCACTATAATGAACTTTCCATTCTGTCCGTTTAAAAAGCTTTTCTGTCCTTGAAACAAAAAGCCAGTGGCAGCTATAGTTAATGAGCATTTGCTTATGGGGGGGGGGGGGTAGGAATCACTAATTTCCCAGGAAGCCAGAACATGGAGAACAATTGCTATATCCCCATTCTGTGTCTTCTTGTGAGAAGACCTGTGCCAGGGCTTCCCCTTCCCGGAGGCCTAGCAAGTTCTGTCACCTATGTGGCTCACGGATTAAAAATGACTTATCAGACTCTGAACAGTCAGACACTGAGCTCTAACATGGACATTAGCATACTTTAATGAGGACCCAAACTATTTTTATAACCTTGCACTGGGAGAAGGTGGAGGCACTCTGTTAATTAAATGTTAAGGTTTGCAGAACAACCTAAAAGCTGTCTCCTGCCTTCTGGGTTGATCACACACACACACACACACACACACACCCTCACACACCCTCACACACCCTCACACACCCTTTCATGTTTGTGACCCTTCCGAACTTGAAAATGCTCTTTCCTACCCAAGATATTATTATATCACCTGTGATGCACCTGGTCAACTTCAAAAGCCTTTCTCAACTCACTGAATTAAAATGAGTGGAAGTTTTTTTTGTTGTTTTTGTTTGTTTGTTTGTTTTTTTATTGTTTTAATCAGTCACAAAACCTTTAGCCTTGAAATAGCCTTCTTTTCCTAGTGGGTATGTGCCCAAAGTGTCAGGTAAAGTCTAGGTTGTTTAAGAATAAGAACATTGTGACTGGACAGATGGATTGATACATCCTGAAAGTAGAAAATGTAAGTGGAAAACTAGATATTCGTTTTCTGCATCTTTTCTTAGCAAGATCACCTGAAGAGTCCTTTTCCTGGGAAGCAGGCTCTGAGAAACACTTTCTGGAGTCTGAGTTGGAATAAAAACTCTGAGCAGTTAGAATTTGTTGAAGCATGAAGCCAGAGCTGACCTCGGTTTCTGAAGTTTTTCTCTCTCCGGTGGCTTGTGATGAGTCTTTCCCTCAAGGAAGGACTCCTGCTGCAGTCATCCTGCCCCAGGTGGTGCTGGCCTGAGTAGCTGCTCAGTTAACTGTGGGAATGAATGACCCGTGCCCACTGTCTTCCCACCTGAGTATTCTTACCAGATGGCCCCCAAGTGCCCGTTGGTAGGAACAGAATAGGGCCTGAAGTAACTTGTAGAAAATCTACCTGTTTTACTTCTCCTTGCTGGCTGGGTGCAAGGTGATGGTTGGGGCAGAGCTTTCATTCTGGTATTGTGTGTGGCTTCTGTGAAGTTATATAGGCTGCCACTCATTCACCTGCAGGAAAAGCCCAGCCGTGTTTATGTTATTGTGATGTTCTGTGCTCAGGTATCATGCACCTCCTCCCTGCTGGGGCAGCAATTGGACAGCTCCTTTCCCTTTCAGAGATCTTTGAAGACTGAGAACATGCTCAGGAAATGTTTCATGAATGAATGAACAAACAAACAGGGAGTTTAGAGAATACTTGTAAAAACAACATACGATGTTGGGCCTTCATCATGGAGATCCTTCAGTTTGTGGGGGCTTCTGAGCAGAGGAGGGGAGGTGCTGTGTCCTTGAAAGATAGGCCTGGAAGTGGGCAGGTAAGGGTGGGTAGTGTGGAAGAGGAAGATGTAGAGGATATCCAGGAAGAGGCGGACCTGGGCACAAGCAGGCTACTGAGTCTCAGGGGCAGCCGCAGACACAGCCTTCAAGATTGGATGTGGCCAGAAACTGGAAGGAGAACTCTAGAAAGGCTGAGGTGACTGAAGGTCTCTTCTGTCTGCCTGTTGCCCAGGTGCTGGGGACCTAGTTCACTGTGGGAGATGGCCTGGGTTCAGTCCTCAGAGATCTAGTGCCTCAGAGCTAATTCCGGTAATCTTTGGCACGTCATCTGTAAAAGGGACAAGTAACGGGTGAGCTATGAGAATTGAGTCAGGCAATGCACATCACGTGTGGGTCTGCAGAGACAGTCAGCTGGTCAGTGTCACAGATCCTGTCCTTGGGGGGCAGGAAGTGGCAGGGAGGCAGCCTGTGCTTGCCTGTAAGGAAAGAGGGTGCAGATAAAGAGGCCCCAAGCAGGTGAGGCCTGTTACCTTGGCAAAGGTGAAGGAGATGTGTGCATGTCTGAGATGAGAGTCAAGCCCAGCAAACCAAAGGGCCTGCGCTGAAGGCAGAAGACAGGAGGTTGAGGAGCAGGTGCAGAAGAGACCACCATTCCTGAGTCTCTGTCTTCCTCAGTTGCCTCCCCGTCTGTGGAGCCACAGGACCTCCTTGGATCTTGTCAATCCAGACCTCTTTGCTTTGATGTTAAGATTTAATGAAAAAGCCAGTGTTAATGAAACTGGCAAAAATAGGATTACGGGAGTAACATGCAGAGTTACCCCTGTCTTGGTATTACACTGAAGGCAGTTTTCTGAATGGCATTTTTTAGCCCCACCTGTTTTGGTGAGAAAAACGCCTTGAGTGCTGAGCCAAAGGTCTCATCTTGGTGTGTGGCAGTACCAGCACACTTCACTTCCTCCTCAATTACGGCATATTTACCAATCCTCAATAAGAACTACCACAGCCTGACACGAATTTAAAATGCTTATGTACATGAATGATGCAGAAGTGCTACTAAAAACTCTATGAGGAAAAACTTTGGACAAAGTTTGCTTGGAATGTTTTCTTTAAGTCCTACAGTTTTGGTAGGAAATGAGTATCTAGTGTACTTCTGCTACATAGATAAGGATGCCATGTCAGATTGGTTAGGGTTTAAGATACTAAAAATGTCCCATTTGAGTCTTATTTGGAGTACTATTTTCCTTTTAATTAATATTTTAAAAAGCTTGCCAACTCTTTTTTAAATCTTAGGTAATTATTTTCCATTTATAATTCTATTATTAAACTTATTAAGAATCTGTCATTCATTGAATTAACATGCAGTACTGAACTTTTCTTTCTTGTGAAGTGACAATGCTATTATCAGTTAATCCTTTATTCTTATAGACAAAGGTGAAATATCTTGCTTCCTTAGAGGGATAAAAAAAAAACCCAGTGAATATAATATTCAAGATCATCTGTGAATAGGCTGGCATATAGTCTTCTAGCATTTAAACATAGTTTTGCTGAAAAGAGAGAATTCAAAATATCATATTTCTGAGAAATATGATAACCCTAGGAAAATTTAAAGTGCCTGCTCAAACCAGACAGGCAGATGTCAGGACCAAACTGAATAAATAACGCTAGTATTTACTGAGATGGGGAGGCTTTTCAATGTTTTTGTCTTGTGGTTTTGATGGTAATGTTTTGGGAGATTGTCTTTAATGCAGCAGGGTGTAGTGAGGAGGGAACAAAGTCACACTGCCCCTCCTAAAAGTCTGTTACTGGCCATTTCTGGTCTTATGTTCAGTTGCAAAGTTTTAGGCAAATATGAGTTTTCAAAGCCTGCAAGCATTTGTTTCAAAAGCCAATCATTTTCCCACTCTCAAGTCTATTAAATGAAAACTCTTAAAAAGGTTCATTCTGTATGTTTTTCTCTCAAATGGAATATCAAGAAGTCTTCTTTCTTTGTTTATTGTGGCAGCACTAAGGGACTGAACTGAGGAGCACTCTACTTCTGAGCTACGTCCTCACCCCTTTTTATTTTATTTTTATTTTGAGGCAGGGTCTTGCTAAGTTGTCCAGGGTAGCCTATTTGATCCTCCTGCCTCGGCCTCCTGAGAAGTCACATTTTAATGGTTAATTGTATTTGTGGTGTAATTCCTGGTTAGCACATGATCCTATTGATTTGGTAGCCCCTCATGAATGTCCACTTTTTGAAAAATAGTTCTTTTTAAACGGATTTCTTTCTCATATGCCCAGATTATCTGCATGTTTTGTTTCCCTGAAAGTCACACTTTTCCGAGAGATACTAGTGTATAGGGATGATAAAAGTTTTGACATTTTTGGTTAGAGAATCACAAATGAATAAGTTTTATATCGAATGTCTTTGATCACCAAAGAGGTTTCTGGATGTGCAGTGTGTATTCAGTAAAATGAAATGAATCAACTTATTTCTATTTATTTTTAATACTTTTATTGTATTATTTAATACATCATAATGTAGGTTATAGTGATGTTGACCCACACACACCAATGCTTGGTGAGGTTTCTCCCACTCCCTCCCCACTCCCCCCCACACAGAGTGTTGATATTGGCATTGGTATTCTCACATGTATATAATATCTATGGAAGTGATTCCTTCATTGATCCTCCCTCTCCCTACCCTCTTCCCCTAGACCTCCTCCCTGGCTCCACTGAAGTTTCTCCTCCATTATCTGGAGTCCCTCTGGTATCCCTGTCACTCCCTAGCTTCCTTATGGGAGAGAAAACCTATGACCCTTCACTTTCTGTGACTGACTAACCTCACTTCACAATGTTCTCCAGGTCCATCCATTTTCCCACAAATGGCATCATTTTGTTCTTTGTGATTGCTGAGTAGATTCCACTGTGTGGATAGCCCATAATTTTGTAATCCATTCATCTATTGATGGACACCAAGGTTGGCTGGCCCCATAATTTGGCTATTTTTACATAACTATTTTATGCACAGAGATAACAAAACATAAAAAATTCTTTTGAGAAACTACAAATATTCATGACATTAATATTCGATGGTATCAAAGACCATGGGATGCTTTTTTTCTATCATGTTTTTCATTTTATTTTCCCTTTTTCAGGATATTATAGAAGGAAGAACTTCTGGTTTTTGTTTTGTTTTTTCTCCACAAGAGCCTCTCAAATGGGATGCACACTCGTTTTCCCATGATCAGTGAGGTCCTGTCATGGATGTCGAGGACATTATGTGACACGAGATAAGCCAGACACAGAGACAAGTACTGCATGTTCTCTCTCATTTGTGGAAGCTGAAGAAGTTGATCTCATAGAAGAAGATATTAGAATAGCGGTCATTTGAGGGGAGAGATGAGAGGGGGAAAGGGGGTACTAACAGATACTGAAATACAGTTGGGTTCTAGTGTTCTGCCGCACAGTGAGCTGGCTGTGGTTAGCAAGGACTCTGTGTGTTTTATGAAGAACTAGGGGAGAGGGGCAGGAAGGTTCCGAACACAAAGAAGTGAGATGTAAGTGCTAGTCATCCTGGCTTTATTAGTATATATTGTGTACATGTATTGACTTATCGTGCTGTACCCCATTAAACATGTACAGCTATTGTGTGCCAGCTAAAAAGAAAAAAAAATACAAATATTAAAAAAAAAGAAACTCTGCCTGGGTTAGGAAGCCTCCCCCCGCCCCCAGCCCGGAAGTTGTGCGGCACTTTCTCACTGAGTTTGTTTTGCCTTCTCCCTTGAAGGAGCTTGTTAAGACACTTGAGGACTTTTTTGGGCTTCTGCTCTAACACCATAGCAAAATAGAAAAAATAATTCCTTGAAACGCCACCATTAACACCTTTGTTGAAAGTGGAACAAAGCCTTTTTTATATCCAGCTGTTAGCTTTCAAATCAAGTAGCTACATTGAGGAAGAACTTAGAAATGAGCAGGCTTACCACTAGCAACCAAACTTTCTGGTTCTTTCTGAGGTACCTATAGCTACAGTTTTTCCGACGTGCCTAATTTCCAAAGAACACTTTACTGAACGATTTTGTTTTTATTTGGCTTCTGTCTTTAAATTGAAATAGCAAGTGTAGGCAGCAGCCCTTTCTGAAAACTATATCAGAATAACTCAGTTCCCCTGTGGAAAGGAGACTTCATTTCTGCTTGATATTGCGACATTTTAATTTCAGTTGGATGTTTTTCCTCATGTTGGCCTTTTGTTGTGTCTGTCATTTCTCCGTTATGATTGCCGGACCTCCTTGCTAATTGTATTTGTTTTCCTGCGGGCTATTTTTTCCCATTGGCATTAAACACACATTTCTCTACTTATTTTTATTTTCTGGTGATTGCTTTTTGATAGACACTAGAGTTTCAAGTTTAAACTTGCTCCTGCTGCTGCAGGAAGAGGAGCACATTGATGAGGTGTGAGAAAAATGAGAAGAGGTCTGGCCTTGGGTTTGGGTTTCGGGTGCAGCAGTGGAGCCCCTGTTATGACACTAAGCCGTTTCCATTTGGCGCGCATGATAGCACAGAGCTCTTGAGCCTTGGGGGCCTGTGGCAAGAGCTGGCCCCCCAGAACCAGATCACTTGGCTCTGGGTGTGTGCATGGGGGGGGGTGCTTAGCATATTGGGAATTAAACAGAGTAGAGACTTTTAGCCTTTAACTTGATTTTTAGGTCAGTATATGCACACAAACACAACAGTGACAGTGACAACACACACATCACTGGGTCAAAAAGGAGCATTTCAATAAGTCAAAAATAAGTGCTTTTTAAAAATTATACTTATATACTATGTCTTGATAGCCTGAAAAAAAGCTTTTATTTATCTTCTACTTTTTATTTTTTATTTTTTTGTCCTGGGGATTGAACCCAGAAGCATTCTACCTTTGAGCTTACACGTCCAGCCCAATTTTATTTCTTATTTGGAAACAGGGTCTCCCTAGGTTCATGAGAGTCTCACTACTTGCTGAGGCTGTCCTTGAACCTGCCATCCTCCTGTCTCAGCCTCCCAAGTACAGGGATTACAGGCATGCACCACTATGCCTGGCCTGTTTTTTTTTTTTTTTAATGTGCTTTTATTGGTGCACATCATAATGTATGTAAATCATGTTAACATTGGCATACATGAAGACAGCACTTGGTGCCCCCCCTTCCCATACAGAGTAGTGAGACTGATATTGAGATTTTCACATATGTACACACAGTCCATGTTAGTATTTCTAATAATGAACCTCACTCTTCCCCCTCCTTTTCCCTTAGACCACTTCCCTGGTTCTGCTGAGGTTTCTCCTCTGTTCTGGTCTGCTTTTTAATTACAAAGTTAATTGCCCAGTTGAAGACATGTTTTGTTTGCTGGGAAAGTTCTTATTTCTAGGATGTGGTCAAGCAGTTTATAGGGTACTTATTTCACTCATAACTGGAAGTTCAAAGTTAGCAGTGGGGCTAAGTGGCTGTACAGTGCTTTGGTCTCAAATAGCCGATGGCATCTGTTAAACAGTAACACCAACACCCTTAGTGACAAAGCAGTCATTGTCTTCATGCTGTGATTGGCAGATGCTGCCTACCTGGACCAGTGCGCTGCGGCCGCGGCCTTCCTCGTGGCTCGTGGGGGTACGCAGGGTCTGCTGACTCACCTGTTGCAGGGCAGGGAAGGGGGAGAAGTGAGGACCGTACTCCACAAAACCTTATTCCTAGACTTAGCATCCACTTTGTAATCTCTCGCAAATGAAATTCATCAATGAATCTGCCAGCAATATTAGTTGGTAGAAAGTAATACTAGTATACTTTTAAACCTTGCTCTTTGAAAAGGGTCAGAGACAGCACTCCTGCTCACAGGGGAGGTGAGAAGGAAGGGCAGAGACAGAGAGAGTGCCGGGATGAGCTGCCCGGGTCTCCTGGCATGGCTTACACCCTAGACCATCCAGATTGGGACTGCATCATGTATCTGAGGCAGTACCTGTGCCAAACCTCTAGACCTGCAGCAGTCATGTAGGTCAAAACTGCAGAAGTAACGTGAGCTGAGAATCCGGAGGCCTTGCGTTCTGTGCTAGCAAATTGGTTCTTGACTTTAAGGTTGTGCAGGGACTCCTGATTGAAATTATAGTACAACTCTCTGTAGAGAATTGCCTGTGTTCTAGGAGGCAGTGGTTGTGGTTCCTAACAGTGCAAAGAACACTTTTGTTTTTAAACCCACATTGTGTTCCTCAGAGCTAAGACACACGCTGAAGGAGTTATTTCTGATGAAATTAGGATCAGTGTTTTCAGGTAGTGTCCCGTGTAGGGCCAGGGCGATCCCCCGACTTCACCTGTAAGCTGTTGTGAATCTCTCTGCCCTTCGTGTTGCACGTCCTCACCTGTCTCCACTCTGCTGCTTCTGCCTCTTCACTGCAGGCACCTGCGTGAGGCACTCTGATTTCTGCCTCAGAACGTGTGGCTACCCTGAAGCAGTCTTTACTTATTATTTTCTATATTTAATGAGGTTAAAAACTCCTTTTATTAATCTTTCTCTCCCACCTTTTCCAGTCTGCTGTTTTGAGATCATACCTGCTATAAATTGCACTTAAACCGGCATGGAAACATTTATTCGTTAGGACAGTTTTCCCCTCCAGTTAAAGCAGAATGTAAACTAAAACCAAGTGAAGGTTTTCCATATATTTGCTAGAATAGGCGAGCTGTACAGAACTGTTGCCATTGTCAGCCCACTCAGTTTAGAGAGACAGATGGTCTCGTCAGAGCTGGTCTGCCGTACACCTGGCTCTAGGAACCCCATGGCCTCCGTGTGTACTGACCAGCCTCAGGAGTACCTGGTTCCAGAGGCACACCCCACACTGTGGTGTTTCACAGGCTGCACCGTAGGAAAACTGAGTCGGAGCTGCACAGCCACGCACCAGAGTGCACCTCAGCCCGGCAGGCCTGGCCTCCCTAACGAGCCTCCTCCCTGTGAGGCTGTGCTTGGCACGAGTCCGGCAGGCACCAGTGTGGGGTGTCCTCTGAGGGGCCAGGCCTGGGTGTCTGCAGGGCATGTTTTGGTGGTGGCCTCTGAGTATGTGTCTAGTCATTCCTGGGGGCTGGTGACCAGCACGTTGCTTGGCTCCCAGGGGGCGAGGACTTCTTTTGTTTCAAATGAAAGTCATGTGTGATTTAAATAAATATAGCAAGGCATTCCTTTCATTTCTTTTCTTGTTAATCTATTGCAATTACAGTGTTTGTTGAAAAAGTGCTGAAGAGACTTTTTCCTAATATCCCAAGTGGCCAAGAAAAGGGGCCACTCCAGCCTGTGACCTCAGAAGCACCGGCCCAGAAAGCGACCTCTGAGGAAGGGAAGCACAAGTGTGGTCGCCAGTTGACAGGTAAGGAGGGGTGACAGGTGCTCACTTGTTCCCAGCGGTCTGCACATTCGCTGGAGCATGCATCCATTTAGCCCGGGCCTTCTAGACAACAGTGGTCAGTGGGGCAGGATCATTCTACACACGTGCCCTGCTGAGTCAGGAATTAACTTGAGCCGAGCACGGTGGTGCATGCTTGTAATCCCAGTACCTGGGAGGGTGAGTCAGGAGGATTGCAGATTCGAGGCCAGCCTCAGCTACTTAGTGAGGCCCTGTTTCAAAATAAAGAATACAAAATAGGACTAGGGGTGTGGCTCAGAGGTAGAATGCCCCTGGATTCAATCCCCAGTACTGAAAAAAATAAATAAATCAATAAAATAAAATAAAAAATAGGGCTGGGGGTGTAGCTCAGAGGTAGAATGCCCCTGGGTTCAATCCCCAGTACCTCACACACACAAAAAGCGTTAACTTGGAAGGGCAGCGAGGATCAGTCCTTCCTAGTTGTATCCTAGGCTGCTATGTTGTTTTTTGTTCAGTTCATTTGCACGTTATGTTCCAGAGGAAGATTGCATTGTGGGTAGGCTCTTGGCTTGGCCAGAATGAGAACAGTAGCCTCTGCCACTGTCTCGCTCCCCTTAGTCACTGTACTGACCCCGACGGCCTCTTTAGTGTCATTTGGCTTCTTCCCACGCAGGAAGGGTGCTCAATGTTCCTGGTACATTGGTCTTCAGCAGACGTTCGTCCCAAGGGCAGCCCTACCCGAAGTCACATGGGCAGTCAGAGTGTCTGCAGTGAGAGTCAGTGTGGCGTGTTAACCTAGGGGAAGGCTACCCATGGGAGACACCTGAACCGACCGTGTGATACACAGGCACACATGGGTCAAACTGCTTTTTTTTCCCAATAATTACATAACCATAAGCCCAGTGAGTTCTGAGTGCCCACTCGCAAGATCACATCCCTGTCTCAATAGCTTCTCATTGGTATTTGCTCTCCACATGATTCTGTTTCTGAAGACTATTCAGTCGCCTACTGGTTCAGTTAAAGTTAAATACCCTTGAGAAAAGAGGTTCAATTTAATTTCCAGTATTTGTACATCTTATAATGCTCCCTCAATTGGATCTCAGTAGACCAAACAGCCCCACATGTCAGCCTCCTGCCCTGCAGGTCAGACCTCCACTTACTTGGAAAACGTTTTGCCAAGGAAATAGCATCATGAATTGTGATTGGATTTCCAGTAAAAATGGCCATTTGACATGTGATGAAAGCCTGTGGTACCATTCTGGTTTGGGATACCGATTGATATGAGGCTATGCTGGCACATTTTTCCTGTTGAATAACTTTATATATTCCATTTCTGTATTTTTTTTGTATGACAATGTTTTCAAAATATTACAAATTCCCAAGATACTCTGAACTAGCACTGAGGAGTAAAGGACTGCTGTTGAATGTATTTTTACTTTTTGATGAATATATAGGTGGTTTCTCTATAATATACCTGTTATATCACTTCCTCTAAAAGTCTATATTAAAATCCTGACCCCAATACATCAGAATGTGACTGTATTTGGAGATGGGGTCTCTAAAAGCTTGAGTAAGGTTAAGTGAGATTATTAGGGTAGACTCATCTGAGCAGTGTCCTTGTAGCTAAAGTCTAGCAGTGACTATCCACCATCCACATATCTGGTGGTAGAAGATGAAATAGAGAGGACAACTGAAGCTTTATGCATGGATGCATCATTTCTAGGTAAAAAAGTAACATCCTTGGTTCTAGGTGATACACAGTTCCTCTGTTACACACAGGTCATGTTGCTTGACAGTGGGGACATGTTCTGACAAATGCATTAAGTGATTTTGTCATTGTGTGGACACCATAGAACATGCTTACCCAAACCTGGATAGAATAGACCTCTGCACACACCTGGACTGGGTGGCATAGCCTGTTGTTCCTGGCTCAACACCTGGACTGACTACTACTGGCAATTGTAACACAGTTGTATCTAAACATATCTACACGTGGAAAAGGTGCAGTAAGCAGGGAGTGGTGGCAGATGCTGGTAATCCCAGTACTTGGAAAGCTGAGACAGGAGGATCGCAGGTTTTTGTGACCAGCTTCTACAACCTCATGAGGCTCTCCACAACTTAGTGAGACCCTGTTTCTAAATAAAACATATAAATAGGGCTTGAGGGTGTAGCTCAGAAGTAGAATGCCCCTGAGTTCAATCCTCAGTACTACAAAAAAAAAAAAAAAAAAGAAAGAAAAGAAAAGAAAGGTGCAGTAAAAGTACTAGGCACTAAGAATTTTTCAGCTCCATTATGTTCTTATGGGATCACTGTCATATATTCAGTTCATTGTTGACTAAAACATTATTATACAGTGTCTGACTTCGTATCTTCTTCCTTAAGAGTTTGGCTTTTCACTTTTAAAATCCTTTTTACCAGAGCAAAGTGTGGCTATATTCATTTAGTAGAATCTTGTGAGCTCTTGAAAGCACTGAATTAGTTCAGCGAGTTTGGGAAGGTAGCTGCAGGACACGTGGACCGTGAGGGTGAGGGCTTCCTTTTCCTGCCTGAGAGCCTGTGCCTGGTAAGCACCACTCGCCCTTTAGAGATTCTGGAATTGAGTGTAGCCAGTCACCGGGGGAAGCTGACACCTTCACACAGAGAGTCCCTGTCCTGGGGGTGATGTTCCACCCCTGCTGTTAGCTTAGATCAGGTCTCGGCCTCGCTATCACCACAGATGCTCAGCTATCTGCCCTCCCTCTGTCCCTTCAGAATGTTGGCCTGTGGGCTGGGTCTAAGGCTTACTCAGCGTCCCCCAGAGGTGTTGCTTCTTGGGTATTCACTCCTGGGAAGCACAGTGTCCAGAGATGTGGGCACCTCGGAACTGGCTGTGGCCCCCGGCTTAGAGCCCCGTGGAGCCCCAGCGTGCCTCTCTTCTGCACCGCTGCTGCCGCCCTCCCAGTGTGCTGTTCTTGGTGCTGCTGGCCACATCCAGGCCTACAGCTGCCCTTGAGGGGAAGACACTTACTCTTATGCTTGCAGATGGGGAACTGAGACACAAACTACCAGCCTGGTTGGGATGAAGCCTGACCTAACCCAGCAGTGACCTTACAGCTTATGCTCATGTTGCACCCAGGGAAGGTTTTTGCCTTCCTAAATGATGTGCAGGTCCTGGAACTATAAATTCTGGTCAGTTGGCTGGAGACACGCAGTCTCAGGGGCCGGGGCCTTGGGTCCATCACAGTGCCCCAGCAGCAGCCCTGAGAGTGGCTGTCGGACCTTGATTTACTCAGTGAATGTATCAGATGATGACTGTTGATTGTAGAATAGCAAAGTGGACACACATTGCCAAGTCTGAGCTCACATTCTACTGGCTGACACAATAAAGCCTGCAAATAAGAACTTGCAGCATGACAAGTATCATAAAGCTGTGCCCAGCACACGGAGGCTGCAGGTGTTCCCACAGTGTCCACTAGGAGGGCAGGAGAGAAGGCACAACTCTGGAGGACTGTTCTCAACAGAGGGACCGGCATGCACAGACATCGCGTTCATGGACAGCACAGTATACAGGGTAAAATGAAGAGAGAGAAGTGTGGACAGATGGGGCAAGAGGGTGAGCAAGACTGACCACCTGTGTCAGGACAACAGGACCCTGTCCCACGGGGGGCAACCCTCAGACCACCCAGGTCAGGGGTCAGCAGGACTCCAGCCTAACATAAGGACACATGACCCCAGTCTTCCCTTTGCTTTGGGTGCTTAATCATTTAGAGCAGCCTGTGTCCACATTTACCCGCTTAAGCTGTAAATTTATTTAATTGAAATTAAAAATTCTGTTTCCTGTCACACTGGCAATGTTTCAAGCACTTCCTGTCCCTGA
Organism: Graphiurus murinus; assembly: GCA_004027655.1. NCBI lineage: Eukaryota > Metazoa > Chordata > Mammalia > Rodentia > Gliridae > Graphiurus > Graphiurus murinus. Next base: position 38,518 of record PVLC010010075.1, read on the forward strand.
GGTGGTGGCTAGGTCGTTGGGCACGCAGAGAAAGGGCATTTCTGTCAGGCAGTGTGTTCTGCTGGGCGCTATTCCACAGAGCCCAGTGGGCTGGGAATTAGTGAGTTGTAGATGACTTTATATAATCTTGTTGGAGCCACCTGCATGGCTATCTGAGAAAAAAAAAGAACTGAAGCTATACTTTATCTGAAGCTCCTTTAGCATAATTCCTTAAAGATCCAGAATATAAATATGAATATGAAGCCATAAAGGTGCTGGAAGAAACCCATGGGAGAGCCCTTCTCTATGGTTTCATGCATAACCCAGAGGTGTGAAAGGAAAGGTCTGCTATACTTTATAAAATTCAAAATTGTACATGCCCCCAAATTGCCATAAGCAAAGGAAGAAAGCAAGAAACAAACAAAAAACTAGAAAAATATTGCAACTACTAGTACTGACAAAGAGTTCATTCTCTTAATATATAAAGAGCTTATGTGTTAATAAGAAAATGATGAATAGCTCAAAAGAGAACTGGCAAAGCAGGGTCAGAGGCAATCCACAGATACACAGATCTCCCTCAGCATTAAAACAAAATAAAAGCAAGAACCCGCATCCTCTAAGAGAGACAGATCGAGAGTCTGTTGACATTCCATTTTCATCTGTCTTGCTGTCATGGATTAAACGTTTGTCCTCACCCTGTGTCAGGGGTGGGCGTGTGTGAGCCTGGCCATCTGAAGCCTGAGCACACACTGTGTTGAAAAGCAGCCCGAGGACATCATCTGCTCCAAATGCACGTACCCGGGACCCTGCAGTTTTATTTCCAGCCAGTTCTCCTGTAGCGTAACCCACATGTGCAAGGATTGGCATGCTCAAGGTGTGAAAGGAAAGGTCTGGTATAACTTTATAAAATTCAAAATTGTAATGCCCCCAAGGGTATTCATTATGTCATTGTTCACAGTTAAAAGAGATTTGAGAAGGTCTAAATTTCCGCTGCTGGAAAGCTGGTTAAATTATATGTGGCACTTTTGTCCCTGGAAGCATATGCAGTCATCAAAAGGGATGCAAGCCCCTTTGTGACTTACTGGAATGAGTACAAGATATTATATCAGGCAAAGAAACAAGAGGCAGTGGAGAAAGGAACCTCATGTATGTATTTGCTTATTTGCACACGTACTGGTAGACCTGCAAGAATCTACCACACAGGGTACCATCCGATGCCTCCCCAGAGGGGAGCCAGGTGGCCAGAACAGAAGGGGAGGGAGACTTGTCAGGCATATGTATGTCCCCTGAGCTGTGCAGTTGTGCTGCCTATCAAGTACCTGCAGGAACAAAATATTTAAAAGGAACCAAGTAAAGATATTTTCATATCTACAAAATGAAGAAATTGTACTACCCATAGACCCTCACCAAGAGAATAATCCAGTATGTTTTAGCAAACCCAAAAGGGGACTTAGGCGAGGAGGCAGGAGCAGTTGGAAAAAGCAGGGAGGTCAGATGGGTAAAAATCATGGTAATGCTGTTGACCGTTGACCATAATAAAGAAGTAATTATTATTGTGTGTTTCCTAAACCTTGGGAGCCACCGTGGCCGAGTCGGGAGCCTCCTGTGTGGTGGGAGTTAGCGGACCGCAGTCTTTGTGGGGAGGATGGGCTGGCTGGCCTTGGCCCGGCAGGTTGGAAGGTGCTGTGTCTGGTGGTGGGTCAGCAGCTGTGGAGTTCTCTCATGGGAAGACAGAGCAAGGTCCATCATGGAGAAAGGACAGAAGGAGCCTGGTCCTACCCTTGACCTGGCTGCAGGTGGTGGCTGAGAGCACTTGGCCACCAGCCGCCTGGGAGTGAGGAAGGAGGTGAGGCCCCCAGGCTAGCTGACTCTGGGACCTGCCAGATGGACAGATGGAAGGAGAAGGGGAGGCGCTCTGTGGACAAAGGCAGAGAAGGGATTTCCCCTAACTCACAGCTGGAAGGCAGAGGAGGTTGTGGGGGAGACCGCAGAAGGGGAGGCTCCATAGGTACGGTTCCAAGTGAGGCTGAAGGATGAAATCAGGCCGACAGGGAGCACCATGCGCAGCAAACAGAGCTGCTCAGAGCTTTCCAACCTCGGCGGCTCTCCTGTGTGTTGTCCCCGGGTCCTGACGCTGGTGACTCTCATCAGCAGAGTGGATTCCCAGCTGCCTCCTCTGTGTCTCCACCTCCTCCTCTGGGAGACCTGCCAGCGCGGGGCTCAGATGCTGCGTGCTGCCCCCCCCCCCAAATCTGGTGAAGATGGGGGTTGGAGACTCAAAAGGCTGCTGGCCACTCCAAAAATTGAGACTCCTCTCTTCCTCGCTTATACCTGAGCAAGGAGCGTAACAGGTGAGGTTTGGAAAGGCAAATGTCACCACAGCAAACTATGTTTTACCCAAAAGAGTATAGAAAATTAGGACCAGAATTGTAGATAAGCTGGTCACCTTTACTTACAGATGAGCAAACCAAGGCCCCAACGCCTGCCTTTGTTTGCCAGCCTTTCCTGGACACCTCTGGCTGTGACAGTGTTGTCATTTGCAGCTTTAAAGCCCGATGTGAAGTCGGTACGTGGCTTCTCTCTGCACATGGCGTTTTGAGTTCCTTCTCTTCGATGTGTCATTTCTCATCGCTTCATGATACTGCCTGTATTCGTCCTAATGACGAACTAAACAATGACATCCCCAAGTTCTGTTTAACTTTCTTATTAAGAGAGATGTAGCCAATCAAAATCTTCCAAAAATATTCTGTGAAAAATGATCAAATGTTGATGTTGCCTGATAGATATAGTATACTTAGAAGCACTTCTCCATCTGCCCTTGATTCTAGCAGGATGACATAGTAATTAATCAACTGTGGTGAATCAAATTAGCATAAGAACTAGAGTTCTAACAATTTAGTTTCAAGTGAGTAAAATACATTGATGGCAGAGAAATTCGAAAATGTGTCAGGATTTTTACATTTAATGTTTTCACATTTAAATGTCTCGAAGCCATATATTCTATGCATTAGTGATTTTGCTCAATCTTTGTCATTGTTGGTTTTAAAGTAAAATGCTCATTATTCTGTGAAAGACTAATTGGGATAGATACCCATGTGTGTTTGCCACATGCAAGAGACCCACTTTGCCATATTTTAAATGAAAATGTGAAAAGTAAGAAGCTTGATACCACCCAGCATTCAAGGGGAGAAGAAAGCAGCCCTCTTCCAGGTGCCTTTCTGTGGGAGGGTTGATGGCCTATAAAAAAAAGTCAGCCAAAGGGTAATATCCTTCAACCCAGCCATTTCCTGTAATTTACCTGAAGGAATGAAGTGGCCAGGTAAGCAAAGAAGCACCCAGTAAGGATGATCCTAGCAACTGTGCACATAGGAGCCATTTGGATTCAGCCTCCATGTGCAGAATTAAGAGATCATGGATGCTTGCTTTTTCCTGGCTGGTTGTACAGCTGACTCGCTTTTCTGGCAAAATATTTGGCTTATTAAAATCAATATTTATAATAGTGGTTAGGTTTTATTGAGCTAGCTGACTTCTTACTGTCATCGAACTATGTTGAAGAAGCAATGCCCATGTGATCTGGGCAAGTAAAGGTCTGGCTGCGTTTGGAAACACTGTCAGTGCATGTCACTTCTCCTCTCCGGTACAGATGACGACAGTAAGGTCCAGCCTGAACGACGAGTCTACACTGTGAGCTTGCCTCCTGAAGGGTATGTCCCCTGTTTGCCAGAACCCAGCAGCTGTACAAACTCTGAGAACGCCTCCAGTGATGAAGATGCAGAAGGTAAGGAGTTAAGGTAAGAGGAAAGGGGGGCATTTTTGTAGATAAACCCTTATTTTCCAGTATTATACATTAACTATAAGTTTATAATTAGAGAGTATGGGTAAGCACATCATTATATCACCAGCCACGTGGCATACTCTTACACACTTTACAGCCATTAAAATGATTATAAAAAAACTTGTAATAACAGAAAAATACTTAGAATGGAGGAACTTAAAGTTGGAATATGATTATAACCATATTTGTTCATGCATAAGAAGTCTGGATTAAATACATCAGAATGGCCGGGTGTGGTGGTGCACGCTTGTAATCCCAGCATTTGGGAGGCTGAGACCGGAGGATCTGGGTTCGTGGCCAGCCTCAGCTACTTAGTGAGGCCCTTCGAAACTTAGTGAGACCCTGTTTCAAAATAAAGAATAAAAACTAGGGCTGGGGGTGTAGTTCCGAGGTAGAATACCCCTGGGATTTAGCCCCCAGTACTGCAAAAAAAAAGTGAAATGGTTTTCTTTTAAAATCAATCACTTGAAAACGTCCTTAAGAGGAATTCAGAGTCTACAAATGAAAATTTTCCCTGGATGGTTTTTAGCAATTATAAATGAAGAAATTCTATACTGTAAACCTTAATTAATTTGAATATCAAGAAAATGTGGTTTTCTAGTACACTGATCTTTCTGACTTCCTAATTAAAGGATTACAGACCATAAAACCAAAAACAGAATAACCGAGGAGTAATGCATTCATCTTTTCAAGCCTTGTTGAAAATCTTTGAAATACAATTATTAGATAAATAGGTTCTTTGGTTAGAAAGTTTAACTGTGTTCCTATGGAGAGAAATTATTTTGGTGAATATTTTCCTTGATATACTTAATGTGTTGACTAAGAAGATGTGTTGGGCTCATTCATATGGTGTTGTATACAGTTGGTTCTCGTTCACATGTTTTGTGTGCTGTTAATTCACTTACATGGCTTTGTATGCAGTTAGTTCATTCCCTTGGCAAGTATGAGGTTGGCTCTGATGCTGCTGTATGGTTAGCTCTCAGGTACTGTTGTACCCAGTTGGCTTTCATTCATGTGCTGTTGTATGCAGTGAGTGCTCACTTATATGCCATTGCATATGTTTAACTTCCATTCACATTTTGTACATAGTTGGTTCTCATTCATGTGCTGTTGTATACAGTTAGTATTCACTATCCACTGCTGCATATGTTTAATTTCATTCACATCATGTACACAGTTGGCTCTCGCGCACGCCCTGTTGCGTGCGGTAGACCTACTCATGTGCTGTTGTATGCAGTGGCACTCACTCACACTCTATTGCATGCCAGTGGCTCTGTTGCTGATGTCACCAAGGGCAGCCTATGCGAGGGGTCCTGGCTGAGAAAGGCTCGCTTTGCTGTGAGCTGGTCGTGTTCCCAAGCTGGCTGTTAGGACTAAGCTAGAGTGAGATTCTTATAGGAAATGGAAACACATCTATGCCACATAGACAGATGCTTCCCTTACAAAAGCCTTTTCTTGATGATGAAGGTCCCCGTTCTCTTCCTAAGGCCCACAGCCTGTTGACACCTCCAGGCAGTTTCTGGGAAAAGTTTTGGGCTGGTGAAAGCTAAGCCTGATTGCTCCAAAAAGAAGAGAAGGGGAATCAAACAATTAGGATTCACTCCGTTTAAGTCACAGGCAACTGGACACTTCAGTGGCAATGTTACTGAAATTCCTAACACAACATTATTACAAGTTATGTTTTCACAAGTTCTTCGTTAGGCAATACATTTCTGTTCATTCATTTTCTCCTTTGAGTCTTGGTCCCTGGGAGCTGTAAATGTTTCTGTTTTCAGAGGGAACGGTAGGTAATAGTCACTGCCAGGGAGCAGGTGGGCCACAGGCACGGAGGCTTAGCATCAGGCCTGGTGCCTGTCAGTTGGTTCCCTAAGGAGGGACCCCTTCTACCTCCCTGACCCGAATCCACCTCTGTGTCTGTCTTTATCACCCGGCACTGTCTGCAGAGGATCTTACGGAACATGGATGGCTGCTATCTGCTGTGTGCAACATACCTACAAGAGGCCCTGTTGGTTCATTTAATAAATGAATGTGAACTGAAAATGTTAACCCAGTTTTTCAGAATAGCTTTGAACAACTTATTAATCAAATTTGGGACAGGAAGTTGATGTCTTTCAGTTTGAGCTTATAATTCATCTTCAAATGTTTTGATTTTCTTTTTTAGTATCTATTTAAATGTTCTCCATTATAATAAACCCCATGAAGTGGGTTAAGGACAAGACTTTGAAATGATAAGGTTGGAGAAAACGTATGACTCACCACTGTTTACTCACACTGCCTGCGTCTGTTCTCCAGAGTGAAAAAATATTCAGGGTCCTCAGCTGCACTGCATCAGACTGGGCCAGGGTCTCGTGAATCTCGTGCCCAGCCCCTGCTGCCTTCTGGGGCCTGGGGGCTAGAGGCCATCTGTAGGATCCATGAGCAGGAAGAGGTGCAGCCCAGTGGAAGATGCAGAGCCTAGGATGTCCAGCTCTCCTTGACTGCCTCCAAGGTTTGTGTGGGAACAAGACATAGAGGCATCAAAGGAGAGAGAGAGAAGGAAGAGTTCTGAGTTTCTTCAGCTGCAGTTTTAAGCAAGAAGAACATGAGGAGTAAAGCCAGAAAAGGAGAAAAGGCTGAATTGTTCCTGCTTTTGAAAGAAGCATTTCTAGTTGTTGATGTGATTTTGAGTTGCCAGGACCAACTCATCATCTGGATAGTAACTTCTAGAAGACTGTAGGAGATAAGGCCCAGCTCATGCTGCCACCATGCACCTGTCCCCCCACCAACTGCCCTCCCCCCATCCCGGTTTGCACTCAGAGTTGCACCCAGCCCTCTTCTGCAAGTACCAGCCCCTTTGGCAGCTCAGTTTGACCTCGGACCCCACCACCCAGGTATGGCATCAGACCTGTCTTTGACATTCACGTCGACCCCTTGTGGTGCTCGTGTACTGAGGTTCAGCTCCCCCTCGCCTCTGGGAGGTCCTTGTGAATGCCTATCATGTTTGTTGTAGGCCTCTCTTCAGATCTGTGGATCCTGAGCTCCATTAGGCTGGAATCCTGTCCTCTGTCTTGTTGGCCCTGGATCCTGGCCCAGTGCCTTGTGAAAAGTCAGAATTCAGTGCTTATTAACCGTATCGATGAGCTGAGTTTGTTCCAGGGCCTGGGTGTATTTGTGACAAACACAGGACTGTGTCCAGAAGCCAGAACCAAGGGCCAAGTGTCAGTCTCTGTCCTGCTCTGCACCCTGTCTTTGTCTCTTTCTTTGGAGAATCTCTGGATGTCACACACAAAGTCTGAACTCTCTCAGGTTTACAGTTTGTTAGGAACAGGTGAGAAGAGTTGTAGGAAAAGGAAGTGATGTTGTCAAACCTGAATTCCGGTCTTCAAATGCATAAGGTGGGGTTTGTTCTAGACCTCTCCCCCCCTGGACTGTGGGTTCAATCATGGCAGAGCCCTCAGTAAGTAAATGGCTCTCCTTCCACAGGGCACCGTTTCTCTCCTCCTGTGTTCACCAGAAGCCAGTGGACCTCTGGCCTGTTAGTGACAGAACAATGCCCTCCACAGATTATTCCAAAAGAAAGCCTTCCTTTTTTGGCAGGGTTTCTGTCAGAAATGCTAACCCTTCTTCTTTAGCATGTCGACTCGTGTATTTGGCAGGAATACTGCTTTGCTGACTGTCTTGGCACACCGTAGGATGCTGCCTTACATGAAGTTACGTAAGCTATCGCAGTGGTATTAGAATTCCTCTTGGGCGGCAGGGATCATAGGTAATGTTTGTCTTCAGAATATACTGGGTCACAGGCATCTCCTGGGTGACATGATTACAGAATCTGGGAATCCAGGTGATGTCTCGTAGAGACCCGCAGCAGGAGCTTCTGATTAGAAAGCACCACCATGTCCTTCCTCTAGTCCAAAAGCTTGAGCAGCTGGGCAGGACAGGGGTCTAACCACTTAATTTCTAGAAGAAAATATCCAGTGTTCCCAACGTGCCTTTCTCCAGGTTCCTAAATGGAATACCAGTCAACAACTTCCATGTTGGTGTGTGTCAAGTTCCTGTCCAGGGTCCAGCACCTGGGGTCGTGAGAAGAGGGGCTGCCAATATTTGAGATCCAGTTCAAGGAAACCACGAGTCATTCGTTCCATTGGAGTTTTGGAAGTGCTTATTTCATATCAAGTCAGACCATAGGAAAGCCATATACCTATATAGCTTACATTGGTGTACCTCTCCATAAAAAAGTCAGCTTGGAGTTTCACTTTTTACATTCATCTTTTATTGCAGATTAAAGACATGGGGAGTGTTTTAATGTTTCTTATCTTTCTTCCTTCTTTTTTTTTTTTTTTTTTTTTGTGTGTGTGTGTGCTTATTCTTGTAAAACTACTAAAATCTTACTCCTCATGCACTGTACTGTCTCTCATGTTTACACACAAACCCAGGTGAAATGTTCCCATGGGAGCTGAGAGCTAGAAAAACGTTTGGATCTTATAAACTGGTATGCTGCTCCTTATTAGATAGAGAGGTGGTATTCAGTACCCTTTATGCTTCAGCTGCTGGGAAGCTCAGCTTAGAGCCTTTCACTGTTTTTATTCAATTGCAGTTGTTTGCGTTCACCTCTATTTTCTGATAGTTACCTTGGCACCCCTCTCAATTGCATAACCATTTTTTTTTTAGATTAAGCCCTGAAAATATTGAGTTTTCTGGGCTGCATCATACCCCTTTTGGAAGGACACAGAGTAATCAGGGTTCGACAACTAGTTCCCTTTATTGGCTGCCTTTCCAGTGTTTGTGTTAGGCCCCAGTGATATGAAGATGGCAAACCGGACCCTTGCCTCCAAGTAGCTCCTCCTGGCCGCAGCAGTTTGTCTGGACGCCTTTATGACAGAGGCTGGTGAGTCCTAAAGAAGAGATGCTGGCAAAGGAAACAGACCCAGGGACATGTGTGTGGGCATGTCCCTGGATCTCACCGTGGAGTACAATTAAAATGCACCAACAAAAGCACTTTAAAAAGTGAAAAGTAGTGCTGAGGGAGGAAGGGAGGGAGACAGGAGCCCCACCTGTGGGTGCTAAAGAAGGCAGGGCAAGGACCATGACATTGGAAGGATCTTGGAGCACGAGACAGCAGGCAGGTGGAAGTAGGACCATGTGGGGGACCCATAGCCAGAGATACCAAGAAAACACGCATTGGAGAGCGGCAAACAAGGCACCCTTGATTGGGCAGCTCAAGAAGGTGTTGGGGACAGGAAGCAGGTAGTGGACAATGGCAGACCAAGCTTCTCGGGCTCTGGACAGAGAGGCCTGGCTTTGCCCCATGGTGTGGATCCATGTCCTAACACAAGCCCAGGAGGTCGCAGGACCAGATTTGTGGTCCAGATGTGGTCACTCTGGGGAGCAGAGGAAGGACAGTGCTGCCGTAAAGGTTTCTGAGGCAGAGGCACAGACGTGGTGGATCTTTGTTTCTTTATCACTCCTCCCGCTACGGATGCTCTGTGTCCAGTCCACTACATGTCTCGTTAATTCTGTGACAAGCTTGTCTTTTACCTTTGTATCTTTATGGCTCAATTTCTGTTCCTCATGCTGCTTCCTCTGCCCCACGTTGCTAAACACACATGAGCAGCCGAATCAAGAACTCAGCTTTCAACAGATAGCAACAAGCCTCGATGCCCCTTCCGTCTCCTTAGAAACAGAATTGTAACTATGGTCTCTAATTCCAACTCCCGCTCTCCAGCGAGCCCTCAGGCACATGCAGTATTGATCTGCCAGGGTGGGGTAACGCGCCTGGTTTGCAGGGCACCTGTCAGGGTGACTGCTGGGTGTACTTTGTGTGCTTTCCCTCCCGTCACTGGCCGCTGCCCCCATTCCCTCTCCTGCTTCCACATTTCGCTCCCCTCCCTCACAGCACGCGTGTGTCCTCCGGAAGAGGCGCACTGAGGCACATCTGCCAGGGCAGCGGCTCCAGTGCCGCCAAAGGTCAGCTCACCCGCTGTTCACTGCAGTCTCACGAGGAGAGGCCCTGCCTACAGGTGGCGCCAGATCAAGGCCTGGAGCCCATTCACAGGCGGCACAGAGAGGGGAAGTACCGTGTGTGTGTGTGTGTGTGTGTGTGTGTGTGTGTGTGTGTGTGTGTGTTTTAACTAAAAAGCAAGCGAGTCTTTAGGAAAGGGGGGGCCCTTCCTTTTCTATATGCTCTGATTTTTATCAAATGAAAAGTATTTTGATATTCTTGACCGCAGAAAAGCTAATCAGTGAAAAGTCAAGCATTATAGAAGATGTACAGAAAGTGAAATGTCACCCCAGGGCCTGAGACAGACTTTTTCATAAACACGTATGAAATCTCCCACAGTGCGTAGTATACACACGCCCAGGCTCATATGAGTTGCGCCATATTGTAGGTGCCGCCTTGATGACTGCATTGTGCTCTTTAATATATCATGGAAGCTTTTCCTTTGCAGTGTATGTAGATATACCATTTTACTTTTTTTCTTTTCTTTTGTTGCACTAGGGATTGAATCCATGGGCATCCTAACTGAGCTATACCCCTAGCCTTTTTTTGAGACAGGGTCTCACTAAGTTGCTAAAAGTCTCACTACATTGCTGAGCCTGTCCTCAAACCAGGGGTCCTCTTGTCTCAGCTTCCCAAATACTGGATTACAGGTATGTGCCACCATACCCAGTTAAATTTTTTATCTTGAAACAGGGCCTCACTAAGTTGCAATCCCCCTGTCTCAACCTCCCAAGTACTGAGATTACAGGTGTGTACCACTATGCCCAGCTCAACATATTTTTCAGAAAGAAGTATTTTAAGAACAACTTAGTTTACAATTAGCCTCCCCTCCCCCAATGATGAACCTCCAGAAATTTCTGTAGTGCTACGCTAGCTAGCACCTTTGTACAGAAACACAATTGTATATATGTTTCTGATCAGTTCCTGAAGATAAACTCTTCAAAGTGGAAATAAATTCCCAGGTTTTAAGACACATTTAAGACAGCAATCCCAATTCACAACCCCAGAGTCAACCTAAGCATTTTTAATCTATATTTGAGCCAGTTGTTTAGATAATATGCTCTTATATTTTCATGTGAGAAAATTGTCCATTAGGGAAATTCTTTCTAAGCCCAACAGCTATAACTGACAACTTTGACCGTAAAGAAATTCAAATTATTTTTATAGCAAAGGGCACTATAAACAGAGTTGGAAAGCAAAGGAACAAAACAGGAAAATACTTGTGTATTACGTGCTAGGTACGTCAATTCCCTAAAATAGAATACAGTATTTTAAATCAATAAGAAATGCTATCAGCCCAGTAGAATGAACTACCCTGAAACGGCAGTTCCTGAAAGGACGAAAAAATCCAGTTGTGATAAAAAGAAAGCACATAAAGCTTCCTTTTATGGCACCATGACCTTTTATGGTCACATGAAACATTTGACCCTCTGAAATATATTTTGTTTAGGAGAACAAAAAACTATCTTTTTAAATCCAGCACTTTCTACTGTATTATCAGTTAAACCCCCTCCCCGCTCCCATGAATCTAAGAAAGAAAACCATTCCACAGTAAATGAGTTCCCTTTACCCTTGCACCTCATTCCTGACGCTCTGCCTCCTCGCTCTTGGCAAACCGGTGCTTCTCACCAGCTGCCCTCCTGGCATTTGGGGCTGGATGGTCTCCCTGGCAGGACTTAGCCGCCCGTTCAGTCGATGGCAACCTTACAGCCCAGCTCATGGACAGCCGCAGAGTTGCCTGGCGTTTGCTGCTGCTGAGCCAGAACCTTGCCCAGCCAAGGTGTCTGCCCGCAGGAACAGCCAGGCCAGGGTACCGCCCGCATTCCAGGAGTCCCAAACTGCCCCACATTCTCTTAATTTTGTTCTTCTTCAAAAAATTCCATTATCTTTAGTAATAACCATGTTACCAATCTATAAGTTGGTTGGTTATTATTGTCTTAAATAGCTATTTATATTTCTGTACGAGATTTTCCAATATTAATCTGTTTATTTCATGATGGTGCCCGCCTCTTTCATTATTATAACAGATTTTATGAGCCTTTTGTGTACACCAAAGTGGGGAAGACTGATGGTCCAAGTCACCCAGGCTGTCGCCACAGTGGCTCCCAGTTCTTCCCTGTTGTGATGGACACTTGCGCAGAAGAAGCAGGGCGCTTTGCTTCCTGCATGGCTGGTGTAGTGGCTACAGCCCCCAGCGCCCAAGTCCCGTGTCCATGGGATGAGCCTTCCTCCCCTAAGACTGTCCCAAGGATGTGCGGCGCTGGCTCTGGCTTGAGCCACCACCCTCAGGCACCTATACCACCCCGATGACAGCCCTCTTCTGGAGAACTGGGAAATCTGCGAATAGCTATTCCCAGGCTCTCTATGCTGCTTCTCAGAATGTCGCAGGGAACCTGGTCAGACTCTGAAAGCCCTGCTGTATCTTGAGTTCCCCTTGTGTCCAGCAGTCTGCCCTTCCTGGGCTCCACATCCCTCCTTCTACCCGATTTTGTTGACTGTTTGTTCTGGTTTTTTGTTTTTATTTGCAACAATAGATATAGCTAATACCTAAATAATTGAATAACAGCAATCTGTCCATAACTAGTACATCTGGCCTTAGGTTCTGGCTGTCCCACCTCCCCAGCAGTGTCCCTGCATGGTGGGAGGGGCCCAGGCAGTGCAGCCCTGGTGCTGCTATGGCTGGGCATTGGAGGGGGCGCTCCCAGTCAGCTCCACCATTGGCAGATCCGGCACGGCAATCCCAGCAGCTAGCAGGAGGTGGTAAAGGGAAGAGTTGGGTCCTATCCCGCAGATGCCAAGACCCTGAGACACAACCACCTGTGAGCCTCACCCCCTGCATGGCCACCTGCCCTGGGTCTCCTCCTATGAGGCCCAGCCCAAGCCCTATGGCAGGGCTTGTTATCCCTGTTCATGCCCCCCCCCCCCAATTTGTTAAACTGCCATTCCTATGAATTCACCACTTTCCTGGCCTCCTGATCAGCCATGACCCCCTGCCACCCCACCCCCCCGTGCCTCCTGCGGGCGCCTAGGTTCCTTCCTACCACTTAGTTACTTCCAAATAGTCCATTGGGAGCTAGCTCTGTACTGCCCAATAAGGCCTGCTGGTCTCCTGCCTTGGTGAGAGTTCAGTGGACAGTCCAGTTTCTCTCTCCATCTCTCTCTTTATTTCTCTTTCTCACTCTCTTTTTAATTTGGTGTGTGTGTGGTGCCACACACAGGGGCTTTCTACCTCCAACCTATACCCCCAGTGTATTTTATTTTTTTATTTGAAGACAGGATATCACTAGGTTGGTGAGAGCCTTGTTAAGTTGCTGAGACTGCCTTTGAACCTGTGATCCACCATGCCCAGCTAAGTTTCTCTCTTCAAGACTCACTGCCCCCAGCTGCAGCCTCCCGAGCAGACCTGCTCCACCCTATTCTGGCCCACCAGAAGCATGCGACTACCACCACCCTGTGCCTCCTGCCTCCTTGACCTCTGCCCAGGGAGATCAGCCTCAGCCTGTCCTCCTGTGGAAAGCTCAGCCTTCTCCCCCTCTTTACCCAGCCTCTGCAAACAAGGGCCTGCCTTCTCCCCTTCCCACGTGCTATTCGTGTGGCTTTTCTTATTCCTCCTCCTCCTCCTCCTCCTCCTCCTCCTCCTCCTCCTC
>PVLC010010076.1:0-51687 GCA_004027655.1 Graphiurus murinus
TAAAAGGAGATGGCTGGTTGCAGCATATATATTATTTCAGAGTAAGATGAGGAAACATAATGCTAAAAATGTGCACCAAAAATGCTGTTTCTGTATAAAAATAATGAAATGTCAAGATCAAGAGGAATCCCATAAATCACTATTATTTATGTCTGTTTTAGTTTATTACAGGAAATACATACAACTATGGATCTGAGGCCTTTTCTCCTATTAAATCTGCAATTGACTAAATTGACACAATTCCACTCTATAAAAAAAAAAGCCATCCTATCTAAATTACATGATTTAGTTTTTCCTATATTTTGACCTTTCCTTTGCTCATAGTTCTTATTTTCAGTGTCAAGCTTGTGAAAACTGGCTTGATTTACAAAAGTATTTTCCTATGGCAAATAAAATAGAGAAAAACAATATTCTTTGAACACTTTATTGTACATATGTCCCCACTTGTCCCAAAACATTTGAGAGAATCTATAAGATGATGCATAATTTTATAAATTGCAAATTTACTTTATAAATTATTTTTATTTATTTTATAAACTGCCCTTCATCCATAGTCAGTCACTTAATTTTCATGATGCATGAGGAGGAAATGCTATGTCTTCATACCTTGCTGCTTTGCACATAACCTCTTATTTCTTCAGACTTTTACTACTAAGCACAGATCTGACTACTAAACAGTAATCTAACTTTACATAGATGCCTAAAAAAATGCTTTTTTAAGAATTAATGGTTGGTGGATCCTTTGGTCAGAAGTCTTTCATTCTCCCAATAGATTCTGCAATTGGATATTATGTTAATGAAAGTTTTGCATGATAGTACAGACCCACAAAATCCTGTAGATCACCTGTTTTAGAATTCTATCAATTAGTTATTTAAAATTTTGGTTCCAAGGCCTTATTCCAGACCCAATAATGAATTTTTTTTTTTGCCAGTAAGGTCCTAAAAACTGTATTTGTATACAAACCACTTGAGTAATTCCATAGTTTCAAAACTGAGAACTATGGCCTGTTTTGAAAATGCTCTCTGTGTTTTTGCTAAATATTAGTTTAATTAATTCAATATTAGAGACTTTACCCACTTATCATACCAGAAGAGCCTTTATAATATAAAAAAATAAACATAAAATTACAATTAAAAATCAATACAGTTTTAAATCAGTAACATATACACTGTTAGGAGGACAAGGGAAGCAAGCATTAACACTCAACAAATGAGTCTGAAAATATCCCTAATCCATCTGCTTTACATTAAATATCTCATTAAGGAGGACAATTTTGGCGTGTGGTTACCAACCCTGTGGATTTCACCAATTATTTCATAATACTGCAATCCGAGTTACACGTCCCAGAGCATGTATTGACAGCAAAATCTAATGGAGCAGAAAGAAGAAAAGAATTCATTACAAAAGATATATTATTCTCATTATTTCATGAGAGTTCCCGTCAGCTTCATTTCTTAGAAGTTGATAGTTTTATACAGAAGCCTACATGTTTCCAAGTTCCCCATTGGTGACAGGAAAAGGTATGTTGTAGTAATCATCCTTCAGGTGGTACTCAGGTATCTTTACCTGCTCGTTTCCATCCTCTGTGTAGTCCTCTCCCATATTGAATAGAACTGACCTGCCTAGCCAGTAGAATGTTTTTAACATACTTTTTATTGGTGCATTGTAATCTCACATCATAATGAAGTTCCAAGTGGTAGGAATATATGTGCACACAGTACTTGGTGAGCTGATCCCCTGCCCAGCTCCACCACACTCCCTCCCTTTCCTCGCACATGATATTGAAAGTGGCATTGATAATTTCACATATGTACCCAGCATCAATGGATGCATTCCTTCATCAAGTCTCCCTCCCCTCCCCGATCTCTCACTCCCCTAGGCCACTTCCATCACTCCACTAGGGTTTCTCCTCCTTTATCTTGACTCTTATCTCTCATTTTCTCCCTAGTTTCCATATATGAGAGAAAACATATGACCCTTCCCTTTCTGTGACTGGCTAATCTCACTTAGCGTAATATTTTCTAGATCTGCCCATTTTCCTGCAAATGACATAATTGTGTTCTCTTTTATGGCTGAGTAGAATTCCATCCTATATGTATTCCATAATCTCATAATTCTTTCATCTTTTGATAAACACCTAGGCTGGTTCCATGATTTAACTATTGTGAATTGTGTTTCTATAAACATGGATATGCATGTATCACTATAACATTCTAATTTCAGTTCTTTTGGAAAGATACCCAGGAGTGGTATAACTGGATCATATAGTAGATCCATTCTCAATTTTCTGAGGAAACTCCACACTGATCTCCATAGCAGCTACACTCATTTGCAGTTCCATCAACAAGTATAAGAGTTCATACATCCTCACATCCTCACCAGCATTTATTGTCTTTTGTATTTTTGATAATTGCCATTCTAATTGGGGTTACATGGATCTCAGTGTAGTTCTGATTTGCATCTCCTTGATTGCTAATGATGCTAATGTTTAGCAGTTTTCATATATTTATTGGCCATTTGTATTTCTTCTTTTGTGATGTGTATTTAGTTTAATTACCTATTTTATTGGATTATTTGTTTTTAAAGTTCTTTGTATATTCTAGATATTAGTCCTGTATTAGAGGAATAGCTGTCAAATATCTTCTCCCATTCTGTAGGCTCTCTCTTTAAACACTTTCTAGTTTCCTTTGATGAGCAGAAACTTTTTAATTTAATGTCATTCAACTTATTAATCCTAATTTTAATTTCTTATACTTTGGAGTCTTATTGGGGAAGTTTTTTTCCAGTGCCTATATGTTGGTCCTATGCTCTCCTCTAGTAATTTCAAAGTCTCTGGTCTTATTTCTAGGTCTTTGATTCATCTTGAGTTGGCTTTTTGGCAGGATGAGAGGTAAGGATTTAATTGTGTTTTTCTAGAAATTGATAACAAATTTTGCCAACACAATTTGTTGAAAAGACTGTCATTTCTCCAATGTATGTTTTTGGCACCTTTGTCGAAAATCAAGTCAGTCAGTAGAATATTACCAAAAATGATGGGATAGGACTTCTAAGATAGAAACAGTGTTGTTTTCATCCATTTTCTCTCTGCGTGCTCATTCTAGAGGAGGTCCACAACTATGCTGCAGGAACACCTAAGTAGCCTTCAGAAAGTCCCTGGTGGAGAACTGTGACCTTCTGCAAACAGCCAGCATCAACTTCTACTCACATGTGTGAGCCACCTTAAAGCAAAACCTCCAACCTTAGACATCTTTCAAATAATGGCAGCCTCAGCTGCTGTCTTGATTCCAACCTCATGAGATACCTTTAACCAAACCAGGCAGCAAAGCCAATCCTGAATTCCTAACCCAATGATTGGCAGATGCGTATTTTTACCTCTGAATATTTTTCCATGTAGAAATAGATACAAATTAGTAGCCATATAAGTATAATAATCCCCCAAATGCTTGGAAAATGCTAAAACAGTACTTGACTCTGTTAATTTATTTCTCATTTAAACCTCCAAATCCAGATCTGCAGAGCCTACAATAAAGGCTTTTGTACAAAGTGGACCTAGAAAATAAGAATGAGAGATAAAAAGAAGAGAATATAGAAAGAGGGAGAAATAAAATAAGAGAATAAAAGAAATATAGGAAGAGGAAGAGTCAACACAAAAGTGCAGAGTTGAGTTATACTTTCCTACAAATTGATACAAATTTGTGCATAAAACCTCTACCTTCATACCTGTACTACATTATTTTTGTCACTATATCTCTAAAATATGTTTAACTATGAGGAAGAACTAGTCCTCCTCATGTCTTCTCTTTTCCAGGTTTCACAACTATTCTTGTTTTTTATTTTTCCATTTGAGCTTTAATATCAGTTCGTATGATTTCAAAATAAAAGTGCTGTTGCTATTTCTATTGAGTCATGTCTTTTTTAGTGTTGTTTTTTCTATCCATGTAATGATATTCCTTTCCAATTTATTCATCTTTTCTATTTTTCAGTAGCATTTGGAAATGTTCTTTATATAGATCTTGCCCGTTTTTCATGCTTAATCCTAAGCATTTTGTATTTCTTATTGAATTGTAAAGAGTTTTCTCTTCTCTTTTATCATATATATAAAATTTATTTCTGTAGGTTATATACATACAACTCACTAGCTATCTTATTGTGGTTGGTTTCTTTGAGTTTTAGTCATTGAATCTGACCTGTATGTATATGAAATCTTAGCTTTGATAAATTTAATGTGTTCTGAAGTCAAGAGCTACAGTAATGATGTTATTTGAATTCAGATCACATTTCTGTAGAAACATCATTTCATCTTAGTAATGTTATGATTATTATTCACAGGTGTGATTTCCTTAAGTATCAAAAACAATATCCAGCTAGTTTTTTGTTATTAAGTAATACATGAATATCTTGGGAGAATATTTACTATAATTTTGGATTTCATCAAATGCATAACCCCCCTTTTTTGCAGTTTCAATTATTCAGGGGTATGTCTTCTCTGTTACCCTAAAAAATCTGTTTACCCACATGTTCCTCACACTGTACCAAATACTTCTTGAATAGCATGAGATCAGAAGTACCAGGAGCCAGAATGTGAACACTGGAGAGAAGCTGGAAGGATCAAGCAACTACTATTGATCAGAGACAAAGCAGATAGGTAAATTGATGATAGAATACATATATGGATCATAATAGTATGAAGCCAATCAAATAAATGATAATTGGCAAGAGAAGAGGCTATTTAATAAAGGATGAGAGAAATAAATGGCAGAATGACTTGATAAAAATATGTTCTATAGCTCATAAAACAGAAATAAATAATCTAACCAAAAAGGAGAAACTACCAGTAAATATGATGAACTACATGCAACTATTAAAATGATAACTCCGACCATTCGACAAAAACATCGAAAAGTATTTGAGAAATGATCCTAAGTGAAAACATCATAATAAATATTTATTCAGCATTATTATTATTATTTATATATTTGAGCTTCTGAGGCTGGAGCCTAGAGCCTTATACATGCTAAGCCAAATGCTCTATCACCGAGCTCATCCCCAGCCTTGCATGTGTAGGGTAAATGGAAAATCTCCATTATTTCTACTTGATTTTTCTGTGAACCTCAATATATTCTAAAAAAGTCTGGGGTTTTTTTGTTGTTGTTGTTAAGACATAATATTTGTACATCTTTATGGGGCACCTTATGATAATTTTATACATATATACAATGTATAATGATAAAATCAGGGTAATAGGCTCTTCCATCTCCTCAAATATTAATCATTTTTGTATGCTGGAAATTTTGTGCTCATCTAGTTATTTTTAAATATATCATTGATGATTATAGCCATCAATTACCCTGCTGTGCTATAAAAGACCAGAGCTGATTCCTTCTCTCTGCGTGTCACCCCATATCTAATTTCTTTTCCCCACACCCTTGGTAATGTGTAATGACTGTCACTCAACTTCCTTCTTCTATGAGCTTGGAAAGTCTTTATTTGCAAAACCTCAACTACATATGGACAGAATTTGTAAGAGAATAAGAAGAAATAAACATAGAGCAAAAGCTGAGTTGAAGTTCCCAGCATAAATATGAAATAGGCCAGGTCAGTTGAGTTCCTCCTGTAGGCCAATATGACTTTTGTACAGGAAAGAAAAAAGAGATGAGCTGATCACTGGGGGTATCTTATTGGATCTGGACAAAGATAAAGTGGTGAGACAAATTAGAGTCCTGATAAGCAATATTAAATAGTTGACTATGACATTTAGCATGAAGAAGGAACCATACACCAAAAGTTGCTAATGGACTGATACTCATCTTTTGGTTCTGTTTAAATGCATTTACAATATAATATAGCAGACTTACTAGCTTTGTGTTTTAGCTTGGGTTTTCTTAAAAGCAGAATCTAAAATAAGGGCTTGGGTACAGATACCTATTTGGGAGGAAAGCCTAGGAAGAAGACAGACTCTGGGGAGTAAGACAAGGATGTGAAAAATACTGATAAAATGTACAGTACCGATTTCACCCAGCTATGGTAGAGAGTTCAATGTAATCACCAGCATCCCGCCTCAGGCTCATGCGGTGATGTCTTTCTGTTTTTCTGCCCCAAACCTTTCTCCAAAGCCCTGTAGCAGACATGACCTGGCACTGCAGAGATGTCAGCAGTCCTGGGGCAACCACCCCTGGACCAGGGCAGTAGGTCCACTGCACCTGAAGCAACAGGTGGTTACCTCTGTGGGCAACTGAGAACTTGGCCCTGCTGAAAACAGAGGATTCCTACAGAATGCCCTCATAATTGTTCCATCAAAGAACAGAGGAGCTGAACTCAGATGAAGATGCCCCTCCAGGTGCTAATGCCACACAATCCCAGACTGCACCTACATGGGTGTTTGAAAGAAAGCATCAAGGTGAAGAAAAAAAAAAAAAGCACCACACCACATGTACTGAAAGTGAGGCTCACTGCACCCCCCACTCTCCACCACAGCTGTCCACCACAGCTGTCCACTGCAGCTGCACTAGAATCAGTAGCCTGAGGAGCTGTGACACAGGCATCACGCACAGCTGTCACACCACAATCTCTCAACCACAGCACTGTGGATATTTTGAACCAGGTAATTCCTCCTTGTGGGGGCTGCCCTGTGCCCCACAGGACGTTAAGCAGTGTCCCTTGCTTTTCCTCACTATGTGTCAGTTGCCGGATGTGACATTGAAAAATGTCTTTGGACATTGCCAAATATCCCCAAAGAGGCAAAACTGCCCCCAGTCGAGAACCAGTGTGCAACACTGTGTAACCATGAGCGAGTTGCTTCACTTCTCTAAATCTGTTTCTCATCTGTAAAATGAGACTAATAATAGGGCTGACCTCATCAGCTTTGGGAGGGGGACAGTTAAATGAAATGGTGACAATTAAGTACTTAGCAAAGTAAGTGGAGACTTAGCACACAGTATATGTTTAATAATAATAATGACAGTACTGAGAAAATTTTCTGATTTTATAGTGACATATTTTTATGGTTAGAATTCAAAGTTTAATTTCTCCTTTGATTAATAATAATAATAAAGTACTTATCCCTAATATCTATTTCAGCAAATGGATCAGAGGCTGAATCTCACTGTGGATAAATCAAAGTGAGAAAGCTCAACATCAGTCACTTTTGATCTTCTTTCATTACTAAACACCAATTAATGCTTTTAAGTTCAACAGGACCACGTGTCATTTTGCTGCAGCTAAGAGAACATGGGATATGAAGGAGATAAAAGACCTCTGCTTAAAACGTGAGTAGAAAATTAGAATGCTGTATTCTAGAGTCATCTTCCAGAGTTTACACCTCAGGATTTTACAAATGCAGATTTAAAATGTACATTTACTAAAACAAATTTTTTTGCGTATTCTGCAATCTCAGGCTTAAAGACATGAATATTTCAGGTTTATTAGCATAAATTGAATACCAGCATGCAAACACTGAAATGAATTTAAGGAAATTGCTAATGATTCATTACATAGAGTAATTAGATTTTTGTATGATGGGAGCAAATGCATTAGCAAAAACAATCATGCACTGATACAATGAAAAACCACTCTCAGGGAAAAAGTCATTAGTGTAATAAAAAGGACATTTTGCAGGGCTCCTCTTGTACTTTCTTAGACTCAATCACAAACAGCTGTTGCCATCTGCCAGGGAGAACCCTTGGTAGCGAGACATGATAAGCCTCTGCCAAGGCCTGGTCTGTTGAAAATGTCTACCCCAGGACTCCTGGAGCCTGACACCATCGAGAGATCACACGTGGCTCTGGCTCCAATCACTCTTATGGGATTGTAGGGAAACATCAAAGAAGATAAGCAGGAAACGTGTATTCGTGAGAAAGAGCTCTCGTTGCTTCTACTTCTGTCTCTTAGAAACTTTTAGGTGACATCTGCTGCTGCCCACGGTGGAATCATTGTTCAAACTTACTGCACTGTATCATAACTGATCTTTTGTTTTTCTCTTGTTCTAAGAAATGAACCCTGGGTTTTGTACATGCTAGACAAGTGTTCTACCATCGAGCACTTCTCTAGTCCTTTAACAAAAAAATTATTTTTGAGCCAGGGACTCACTAATTTGCCCAGGCTGGCCTGGAACTTGTGAACCTCCTGCCTCAGCCTCCCAAGTAGCTGGGACTACAAGCTGTTACTGCTTTTTTAATGTATCTTTGAACTCTTGGAGGGTTGATGCCAAGACATTGTTATCTTTGTACCCCTAGTATCCAGCACAGAGCAGGTACTCAATACATGATGAATTATACTTTCTTAGACTCAATCACAGTGAATGAATGAATGAATGTGTCCATTGGTCCAGTTCAGCAAGACTGGTGTGCCAGTCCCCCAAATCAGTTAAGAAATTAAAGTTTCAATCTAAGTCTTCATAAAGATATGTTAAGTACTCTACCTAAAACCCATAGAAACTTCCTATCATGCCTTCGCCTTCCCACAATAGTACAGTCTAAGACAGCAGGAAATGAGACAGTCGGAGCCATGTGACCCAGGCCAGCTCTGCACCCCAAAGAAACAAAGTTAGGCAGTCTTCCAGATCACTGAAACAGAAAAAGATGTTTGCCAAGAATTTCCTGAAAACTCAGGCGAAATAGATTTTTCCCCCTCCTTTCTTTCTTTCTTTCTGCTTGAATTAATAACATAATTGCTTCAGTTCTTCATTTGTCTATTCATGCTCAGACATAGCTTCAGATAAAATAATTTTCAGCAGAGGGTCTCATGGGGATAAGAGAAGGAGCCCAGAGACAAAGGAGGAACCTTCAAAACTAGTTAAGCTGTGTCTCAGAACAGCCCCCTGCATCCAGCTGGCCACCTGGGAATTATGAAGTGAAACTGGATCTACACAAATGATTAGGAAATGCTTATTTGAATTTCACAAATAAGAACCATAGGAAGCATTTGCTTTTACACTAATTTATCAGTATTTAAAAAACAAATCTGCATAGACCCATTGTTTCTCTTTCATTTCTGTGGATGTTGATTGTAAAGAGGCTTTTCTGTAAAATATTTCAATCTGGAAAAACTTTCCAGAGACAGTGATGAAAATGAAATGGTTTTTCAAATGAAACTTAAATAATAAGATTGTCCCCCAGGAAATGACTTTGGATAATAAAAAAATCAAATTAAGTCCCATGTAGCCTCACATTAATGTTCTCTCTGAAGCCCTGCCTCTGAGATCATGCTAGAGACGGACCAGTATGTGAACAAGCACCTTCTGGGTCTTCCATTAACGGTCTCTATCATATTTCACCCAAGACAACAGCCCCTGTTAATGCTGGAGTTCTGTAAAGAGCCAGCCTAAGCTTCAGATGATGATTGATCACACCAGCATTCTCAAATCGGACAGAAAACTAAGCAGGCACCATATAAATGAAAATGAAATTATCCATGAGAAAGCTTTGTAAACTGCAACACACCATGCAAAATCTGACTTGTTGTGGCACAGAAGGCTCATCGGAGCATTTCTTCTTTTTCTTTCACAAAATGATGTGACTAATTGCGAGGATAAAACCTCATTAAATATTTTAACCAGGTTTTTCTCTGTAATTGTTGCAAGCTTATTTATTTTCCATGAGTAGATTTCTTCGCCTAAACTGGGTCTTGTGCCTCTCCCTGCTTGGATGCAGACCACTGTGATACATCGTATCCAGAACTGTTTGATTCAAAGGAAGATGGGATTCGTGTACTTGCATTACAGGAATTCACCATGGAAACCACAGAACAGGAAAAAATGGGTAAGAGAAGCAAATCAAAATCGCTAGAACTCTTCAGTACAAGTAGTTAGCACTACCCATGTCTCCCTGCTTACATACAGTTCTACTGCTGAAAGTTGAAAGGAACACAGGTTTCTGTGAAGCCAGATTTGGAGCATAAAAATGAAATGACTTATTATCTTAAGCTTAATGACCCGCAAAACAATTTTATTTCCCTGAAGACTTAATTCACTTATTTAGACTTAATCGTTTAAGAGCAATTTGTAAAACTGATGTGAATTTTTAAATAATAGTTGGGCGCAAGGACACATTAATGTATTCCCAGCCATTCAGGAGGCTGTTGCAGAAGAAACAAAAGTTCAGGTCAGCTTGGACTACTTAATGAGACACTGTCTCAAAAGGATAATTTTTTTCAATAATATACATAAAGGCTCATTCATTTTAAAAATAGGCTATCAGAACTGGAAATGTAGCTCAGTTGTAGAGTGCTTGCCTATCAAGGCTCTGGATTACATCTCTAACACCATAAAAGTAAATAAATAAATAAAATGCTCTAGGGGACTTACCAATAAATTACAGATGGCATTCTTTGCTTTAGATTTCTCTTTCATTCTGTAGGAAACTTCTTTTTTCTTCAAAGCTTGTTGCTTTGAGAGAAGGAAAGGAGCCATTAGATTAAATAAATTTAATAATAATTTGTCTGAAAAATTGGCCTACAAAATTTTGTGTCTCCCATTTGTCAAAAAAAAAAAGAAAGAAAGAAAACTTGAACATATGCCAGCAAATCTCTGTTAAAGCACGTTAAATCAGAGATAATTTAAAGAAAATATTTCATCCTTAAAGGAGACAATCACCCTAGGTTCAGGATATTTTTTATATTACCTCTACTAGAATTGCCAGTAAGACATACTCCAAGCCTTTGCTTCATCATTTGTTTTCTTTTTCTTCACTGTGCCCTTGGGGCATCCATCACTTTTTAAATCGCTTCTAGCTACCTATGTCACCACCCTGAGTCTCACCTGGGAGATTCTCATACTTCAAACACATTATGATGCACTTGGCAGCAATCTATACAGATAGAGATCAGTTTTTCCAAACAGGACTTAGTCAAACTCAATTCAAATGAAGTTTAGCAGGTTAGTAAAATCTTGACTATCATTTTGTGGAATTAAATATTTTATGAAATGACTGGTCAGTTATTGCACACATTTCTTTATTCAGAAATTTAGGTAGCAATGTAACTCCAGTAAGGTATACTTGGTAGCATCTAGTTTCATTCCTACTAGTTTTATTAAAAAATTTGTTCTCTTCTGTTATGGGAATTGGGGAAGGGGTCAAATGAGAATTGTGTGCAAATATGTTGTTAACAACTTGTACTTAACAAAGACGTATGCTATATTGCACGAATTACTACAATAAAAAATAAATTTAGAAAAAATTTGAAGTGAACAAGATCAAAGGATACATCATTGTACTGACACTGATGCTACAGTTTCAGAAAAGAAAATAGTGTTAAACATTTCTCAAAGAAAATATCTCAGAAGCCAGGCATGGAGATGCACACCTGTAATTTCAGTCACTGAAAAGTCTAAGGCAGGAGGATCACAAGTTTGAGGCCAGCTAGGCAACTAGAGAGACCCTGTCTCAAAACAAAATCAAAAGGGCAGGGGATGTAGCTCAGTGAAAGAGTGGGTGGCTAGCCTGCATGAGGTCCTGGGTTCAGTCACCAGTACTGCCAAAAACAAAAACAAAACAACCCTTTAAGATGAGTATCAAGGAGGCAGAGGTAAATACACACACACAAACACACACACACACAAACACACACACACACACACACACACACACACTCCATGATTTTTCCTAAAGTGGGCTGGTAGTCCTACAATGAAAAATTAATTACCTTAATTCTTCTGAAGGAATGGAAAGAGATCTTCCAGTCACATCTGACTTAACCAGATGGTTAAGTGGCCAACAACATACTTTCTAATTCCTGCTGTGCAAATGTATATCATGTATTTAAAAATTACTTTTAAAATCATGCACAGAGGGAGTGGGCAGGGAGGTGAGGGGAAGCTCACCAAGTGCTGTGTGCAAGCATGTCCTTATCACTCTGAATGACATTATGATATGGGACGACAATACATCAATAAAAGTATAAAACAATGATTTTGAATGCTATTATATAATATCTATAGTTTGCTCCAAAGTAATCTTTGTTATGAGAAGAAATAAAATGAGCTATGAGCTAAAAAAAAAAAAATGAGCACATTGCAATATTATTTATATCAGTACATCTTTTGCCTTTTCGGTAGAAAACAAAGACTTAGAAGAATATTTTTATTTTTCATATTTCTTGTTAAATTTAGTTGCTCATATTAGAGGACAATTCAATTAATGCTTTTCAGTGTCTAACCCTTAAATTTAATGAAATGTTTTCCCTTTAAATTTTTAGTAATGTTTGAATGAGGTGGGAGTGGGGGCTTGGAGGCTACTCTCCTAATGAGAAGAAGAAAATACATTCTTTCAGATGTTCGAATGTACCTATTCTTAGGCTTTATTCTAATTTAACAACATTAAAAATTAATCTTCTCTAATCCTTAAGAAAGTGAAAATTTTAGACAAGTGATTGGAGGGAATATTTATGTGCATATTTAATTATTTAATTACTTATGTCTGTCACTGACACTAAAGCTGTAAGTCAGAGAAGATGGTATCTTGAGACAGTGACGGGAATTTGTAAATCTGTAATGGGTTGCTGTAAAGCACGATATTGCCCAACATCTCAATCATGAGCAATTTTCTAGGGCAAAGGAAGCTATCTTCCTATGGGTGGATGGTGTATTTCATAGGGCTTTCCCTGTAGCTGGTTTCACAATTCATTACACCAGCTTGGTTCTTAACAGACCAAATACTTGCCTCCTTCATTACTAAGCAACCTTTGCTGATTTAAGAAGAAATAAGGGAAATATCTCCTTTCTTCAATCTCATCTGTTCCTTACCTTCCTCCTCCCCCAGCTCACCCTGTTTTGAAGATTCTGCTGACAGGGCTGCTGGCATCCTCTGCCAACCTCACAGTGCTGCCCACATCAAAGCCTAAAGTCCTTGAAGGTGCAGGTCAGAGTGGCCTAGGCAGCTTCGGAAACACCCCCGGGGGAGCTGAGGTGTAGCTGAGGGGTAGAGTACTTGCCTAGTATCTAGTTTGCACAAGCTCCTGGGTTTAATCCCCAGCACAGCAAAAACAAAACAAAACAAAATCACAACTGTAGACACCAGAATGATCCCTGGTAGCATTTTTCTCCTTCCTAACATCTTTTCAGGGCTTAAGTTAACTTCTCAGAGGTTAGTAAGTAAATCTAGATTGTAGGAACCACCCCAAGATTAAAAGGCAGAAGTAGAAAGTCTAGATTAGGAAGACTCAGAGGCTGACGGCCTCTTGACCTAATCCTCAACTGTTCTGGAGTAAATGGTGATAAGAAAGGTCATAAAGATTAATTCTTTTTTTTTTTTTTTTGTGGTACTGGGGATTGAATTCAGGGGCATTCTACCTCTGAGTTACACCCACAGTCCTATTTTTAATTCTTTATTTTGAAACAGGGTCTCACTAAGTTGCGGAGGGCCTCACTAAGTAGCTGAGGCTGGCTGTGAACCTGCGAACTCAGGGGCATTCTACCTCTGAGTTACACCCACAGTCCTATTTTTAATTCTTTATTTTGAAACAGGGTCTCATTAAGTTGCGGAGTGCCTCACTAGGTAGCTGAGGCTGGCCGCGAACCCAGGTCTCAGCCTCCCAAATGCTGGGATTACAAGCGTGCGCCACCACGCCCGGCTAAGATTAATTATTTCTGACCATGAAGTAGGTGTTCTCTTTACTGGCATCCAGACACTTGGCAAATCTCCCCCACCTCCTGCCTTCCTCCGCATTCCTATTCAAGAGTAAAAACAAATCAAAGGAAAAGGAGATGAAGTGGGAGAGGGCACAAAACCTGTGGTTTCACATTCTCATCTCTAGCTGTCAATTTTTTGTGCTTTTCTTGTTTCTCTCCAAACACTTCTCTATTTTTACTGTAAAGATGAATGAACTAGAACACTCTGGAGGATTTTACCTATCACACTGGATCTCTATTAAGAGAAAACGACTTCATCATAAAAATAAGAAGCCATAAGGTGACTGGGTTGTGTAGTCTTGACTTGAATTTGGTCACTTTGGAGGGCTTTGAGACACTTCTTCCAGTGGCCTTCTTCTCCAATTTCATCTGATTTTTGTATTAGTTGTTCTTTTTTATTAAAACAAAGGAACATCATCCTTCCTATTCATTATGCAGAGAAAAATAATTGAGTGGCCTATTTATAGCTCAAAATTATTGCCCTGTAGAAGAATGGGGAGGAGAGGTCATCCTGTGCCAAGGTCCTCAATCGAAGCAGGAGATGCTGGTGCCCAATAATTCCAAGAACTGCAAGATTGCCTGCACGGCTCCACATCTAATTATCCTCATTCACTGGCTGTTAATTCTGTCAGGGATTTTTGACAGAAAACCAACACATCAGAGATGAAATCGAATGCATTAATTCTGGCCCTTGAAGCCTCAAATATTAACATAGAAACCAATGTGGTGGAGGGGATGGGGGGGGAGGAGGGCGCTATCACAGCTGCACAATCACACGTCGCAATCACTGCCGTTATCTGCGAGCTTTTGCTTCAATAGTTCTCTGATATTTCTCTGTACTCAGTGCTGCATATTGATTTGGAGAAAAGCAAATGAGTTCCTGAATGCAAAAGGCCTTTCTGGCATACTTAGAACAATTTAATTCCCTTTTTATTTCTTTCTGGTTTATTTTCTAACTTCAAAGATATATGATTCATTTATTTTTAATTTTTTTCTCTTTTCATTTTGCATATGTTGTTAGGCAAGGTAATGGATTACCTTGATGGAGTAAGCATGCAAAAAAAAAAAATTAGAAGTGAGTTTGTTTCCAATAAGAGTCCAATTCAAACACTTACATTTAGCTTTTCTGACATGGCCTTTGGGATGTTAGTACAGCTTTTCCTACTTAGACTTCTAGGAGGTACAAGAGGTCAGGAATTGTGTTGAACAGGCAGCCTGCGGATTCCAACATGAGGCTCTGCAGTTGTGGGAAGCCTGTTTCTCTGACAAAAGATTTCAGGTTTCGATATGTCTCCTAACAATAAGTCCCTGCTGCCTTCGGCCCAGGCCCCCCTGCTGGTTCTGTCCTGGTGCCCAGAAATGAGGCGGGAGGATGAGAAGCAGAGGTGGTGGTGAGGCAACCTGCCCCTCGCCAGCCAATTCCATGTGCATCCCACCTTCTCCAATCCACACTCATGGTGGATGTGGCCAAGCTTAAAGAGGGACTCGAGGGCTCAGTGCTGTCTTCTCAGAGGATAGGATGCTCCCATTTATTGATCGCCCAATATGCCAGGCATAATGCTGCATACTTAATAGAAGATGCGCATTTAATCCTTAAACATCCCTATCATTCCTCAGTGTTCGCTGGGGATCAGTTCCAGGACCCCCGTGGATAACACATTCCATGGATACTCATGTCCCTTATTTTAAAATATGGTGTAGGATGTGCATTTAACCTACGCACATCCTACTGTATACTTTAACCTCTAGATTACTTATAATGCCTGATACCATGTAAATGCTATGTAAATAGTCGTTATATTGTCTTAAGAATAAGAACAAAAGTCTACACATGTTCCATATAGATGCAATTTTTAGAAAAAAATATTTTAAATCCAGGTTGGTATCTGTAGACGCAGAACTGGAAGAGGCAGAGGGCCTTTCTTAGTTTAGAGATCAGGAGGCTGAAGCTCAAGAAGGTGAACTGGCTCGAGCTCACACAACTGGGCAGAAGTACTGCTGATGCTCTAAGACATGCACAACCAGGTGTAACCACTCTGCCCCTCACTGCTCACCGGCTCCCTCCCAACTGCTATCCTGTGCTGAGGACCCGTGGAATCGGCAGCTGGGATCTCACAGGAAGACCCCGGGATTGAGGGTCAGAGGCCCTGCTCTGACTCCCTTGCTCTGCCTCCCACTATGTGACCAGTTTGTCTCACTTCTTGTTGGGAAAATGGGGAAACAGACTTATCTGTAAGTACTACCATAGGAATTAAATCTGTTTAAATGCAGAGTATTTTGTAGATAACTGGTGCTTACTTAATATTTGTAGCATCTAATTCTTGGCCAACGTCCTTCTGTAATAAAAAATGTATGTAATTTTGATCATTTTGAATTAAATAGCAACTTGAGACCATCTCAGTTCATCTTTACTAGAAACACAATAAAATTTAGGGTTGCATTTAAGAACTTAATTCTCCATTTTACTCTTAATCTTTCACTTACATACCAATGCATTTCCTTCCAAATTTAGAGCTCACATTCTCTGCCAAGTGTGCATAGATATTTTGAGGAAGATGCCAGCACCTGGCCCAGAGGACCACAGGTCCACAGCAGGAAACTGGCAACAGGTTTCTGAACTGAATGTCGCACTTGGCAGTGAGTTGTGCTACACCCATTTCCTGATCTAACCTCCTTGTTCACACACGTTTCCTGCTCTTGGTTGTTTGGGTTTCCCCTGCCCCACAGCACTTCACTGTACCCACCTCAAGAAGGAGAAGATCTGTTAACAATGAGGCTGAAGTAGGAAGATAAGTTGTACAGAGGGCAGAAAGAAAAGAGACACAAGAGTGCAGGAGAGAGAGGAGGTATGTTATGAGCCAGAGATGACCTTATCTTCCCAGAGGTTGTAAGTCTCTCTGAACAAGGAGTGAGGTATGTTTGTGAGATGTGGGATAGAGGAACCATGAGAGTAGCCTGAGCATTTGCAATGCTGGAAAAAAATACACTGAACTAGCAGATCTCAGGACCTTTGCACATGCTTGGCCTGAAATGCCTATGCTTCAGGCTGCACAGTTGGTTCTCCTCCTTGAGAGCTTTCTCTGACTTCCTATAAAAAGTCATCACCATTATTCCCATGAGATTGTGTCCTCTTTATTGTATCTATCATGATCTGAAATTATTCATTGAGTTACTTGTTTCTGATTTGTCTTCCCCTTCTAGAATGCAAGCTCCTTACTACTATTTCCACAATGGCCAGAATAATAACTGAATCAATGCATTCTTATCAATTGAATGGATGTTACAGTCAGATGTAGAATGGCCCCTTGAAGAGCTCATAAATTGCTGTTTGGAGCCGATGTAATTGAGTCATCAGGGTGTAATCCCGGCAATGGATAAGTTCATTACAATGGATTTGTCTGGGCGGTGGCGTAGGCGTAAGGTGTGCTGGAGAAGGTGAGGCCTTGGGGATTCTGTGTGCTCCTCCTCCTCCAGCTCGCTCTCTTGCTTCCAGCCTCCATGGTGTGAGGAGCACAGCACATGTGCTTCCTCCTGCCACGCCCTGAGCCCTGTGGTCCCCAGCCTCACATGGACTGAACCCCAAAACCGTGAGCAAATAATTCTCCCTTCCTCTAAGTTACATGGTCTAGTCTTTAGATTATCGCTGTGAAAATGCTGATGATTCAATGGATACTACCAATGACGTTCCACCCCCTTTCAGGCTGTTAATTTCCCCCTTATTCTAGATCTTCACTCAGGTGTTCCATTTTTACTCAATGACAAACTTTAAAAATTAAACTATACCTGGGCGTTGTGGCGAACGCTTGTAATCCTAGCATTTGGGAGGCTGAGATGGGAGGATCCGGGTTTGCGGCCAGCCTCAGCTACCTAGTGAGGCACTCCGCAACTTAGTGAGACCCTGTTTCAAAGTAAAGAATAAAAAATAGGGCTGGGGATGTAGCTCAGAGATAGAATGCCCCTGAGTTCAATCCCCAGTACCGCCAAAAAAAAAAAAAAAGAAAGAAAAGAAAAGAAAAAGAAAGAAAAGAAAAGAAAGAAACTACAATCCCTCCTTTCAGTTCCCAAAAGAGCCAAGATATTTCCTGTCTCAGGAGCTTTTTGCATGCTCTCCCCTCTGCTTGGAACATCCAGCACTTCACCTCCCACCTCTGCCCACCACATTTTTAGGTGGTTGACTGCTTCTCATCTAGATTCAGTATCAATCCCTAGAAAGAATTTCCCTGGTGACCCTGCCAACCAGCCATCTCCTCAAGCTTTTCTACTAGCGCAAACTGGTTTCTTTTTTGTTGTCATTATTTTTCAGTTCAGTTACCTACCTATATATTTGTCTCTAGTCCACCTTCCCCACTAAACCAGAAGCCTCATGAGGGCAGAGATTGTATATATTTATTTTATTTTCTAATGCATGCTTAAGGTATAGCACAATGCCTAGAAAAAAATAGTTCCTAAACAAATTGTTAGATAAATGTATGAATTCATGGTGTTTGGTCAGTCTGCCCACATCTGGATTTGGAGGCAAAACCTACTTAGAAATTCATTCATAGCTGTGATTCCTCGCATCCTTTCATCTCTATACAGGCTATCTCTCTGTTAAAAGACAAGTTAAAATTCTACTTTTCCACTGGGAGTGGTGGCCCACACCTGTATTTCCAGTACTTCAGAGGCTGATACAGGAGGATCGTGGGTTCAAAGGCAGCCTCAGCAACTTAGTGAAGCCCTCAGCAACTAGCTCAGAGGTAGAATGCCCCTGGGTTCAATTCCCAGCACCAAAAAAAAAAAAAAAAAAAAATCTACTTTTCCCAAGAGGCTTCTTTTAATATCCTAACTACTGTCACTTTTCTTTCACCAGAGGCTTATTTGTTTTATGCACAAAGTGTTCTGTGCACTTACTGGAGCTAAGTGCTTATAGAAAGATGCATTGTATACGGTCCCTGACCTCAAGGAGTTTTAAAGATTTATTGTGTACTTTTAGACTTGATTATAATTCAAATATGTCAGATGAATAAATGAATGTGTTTAATGATAGTTTTGTTGACATCTCAATTCCTCCTTGTTTTTCATGATATTAAACACGAACATGTAGCTTCTTGCCATAATCTTCCTGGGAAGGCTCCAAAACGGTCATTCCTCCAGAAGAATCAAGAGAATGATCTGTTCCCAGTACAGAATAGATGCTGAGAAATGAAGTCACTTCCCAGCATTTTTAAAGTCCGAAGTGAACTTTACTAATTCATTATATTTAAATGAACTTCCTGAAAACTGCATCACTTGCATTCAAATGTAAATAGGAAATTTTTTCTAAGCTAAAGGTTAAAAAATTAATTAGATATCTTAAGAAAAGACTTTCTTGCTGAGAATGTAGCTTAGAAGTTGAGTGTTTTCCTAGCATGCGCAAGGTCCTGGGTTCCGTCCCTAGCACTGGGAAAAAAATTGACCTTCTTTTACGGTTTAGATAACTATGACTATGTTAATCTCTTCTTTGTTTTCTCCCCCTGGTTTGTCATGATCACACTTAACAGCATTGTAGTTGTGGCCTCACTGATTTGAAGCCAAATTTGAAATCAAACTCAGATTTTTTTAATCTTTGTTCCATCCATTACGTTCAATTCTAGAAAAAAAAAAAAGTGTTGTGTATGTCATATAAAAACAAGTAGTTAAAATCAGAGAAGTGCACTCAGTCATTAGCTGCTTTGTTTATATGCTGTTCCACCCAAGTTTAAATGATTTTCCTCTTCATTTGGTAAGTGGAGCCCTCATTTTGGCAATTTCTTGGCACAATCAATGTGCTACCAATTTTCCAAGCTTTATTCTTTCCAAAGCTATTTTTACCACCCTTAACCACAGGCTAATAGGACCGCCTTGCAATTCTAGTTTCTACCCTGCTCATCTCAGCCACAGTGACCAAAATACAGCACCCTCTAAATTTGTAACATCCTCATCAGTCTTCTTCACTAGATTCTGACTCAAACTTCTGAAGGAAGACTTCAGGAAGCTCACCACCCTCCCTCACCTCATATGATGTTCTGGTTCTATCTTCTTCTCAAATAAAGCAAATTACCTGCCATAGACTCTCCATCTCAGTTGTTCAATCTCCTCCTTGAGCCTACTGTCATCATGTTCTGTCTGTTCTACCTCCATGACACACCTGCATTCCAGGTATATTTGCCATCCCCACTGCTATAACCTCAGCCAAAATAGGATCAGATTTTCACTTTCCTCTGCAAACCACCTTCCACACACTAACATCAACTAACATCAAGCAATCGTACAAACGTACTTTCTAGAACAGAAATCAGATCATGACACTCCTCTACTTAGAATGCTCTGATTTCCTTTTGTGACCACAATAAACTCCAAGCTTCCTGCCATCACTTGCAATGCCCTGTGTGCTGTGTCACCTCCCACTCTTTCACTTCTAGCTTTTTCAACTCATTCTAGGCACACTGCTTCTCTGGTTCAGAAGTACCATTAAGCCTGTGTCTTGGTCCATTGGTACTGTTATAACAAAATACTGTAGACTGGGTAAAATATAAATAATAGAAATTTATTTTTTCCAAGTCTGGGGTTGGGAAGTCCCATGTGAAGGGATCACCAGATTGGGTTGTCTGGTGAGGGTTGCCCTCTGCTTACAAGATGGCATCTTGTTGCCGCATCCTCCAGAGGAGAGCAATGCTGCGTCCTCACATAGCAGAAGCTGGAAGGACAGGAGAACCTCTTTGTTTTTTTTTTGTTTTTTTTTTTTGTTTTGTGGTACTGTGGATTGAACTCAGAGGCATTCTATCTCCGAGCTATACCCCCAGCCCTATTTTTTATTCTTTATTTTGAAACCGAGTCTCACTAAGTTGCGGAGTGCCTCACTAGGTAGCTGAGGCTGGCCGCGAACCCGGATCCTCCGGTCTCAGCCTCCCGAATGCAGGAGAACCTCTTTGAAAAGGGCCTTAGTTCTATTTACAAGGTGAGGGTCTTTTGTGAACCAATCACCTCTCAAAAGTCACATCTTTAATCCCAGAATATTGGCCATTACGCTTCAACATCTATATTTTGATTTTGGAGGAGGCACATTAAACCCGTAACAGCCTGTGACTTATTCTTTCACCTCCTGTATCTTCACATGGCTTCCTCCTTCTCTTTATCTGGATTTTTTTTTTTTGGTACTGGGGATTGAACTCAGGGGCATTCTACCTCTGAGTTACACCCACAGTCCTATTTTTAATTCTTTATTTTGAAACAGGGTCTCACTAAGTTGCGGAGGGCCTCACTAAGTAGCTGAGGCTGGCTGTGAACCTGCGATCCTCCTGTCTCAGCCTCCCAAAGACTGGGATTACAAGCATGCGCCACCACATCTGGCTCATTATCTGGATATTAATTCAACTGTCATCTTATAGAAGCCTTCCCTGGCCTCCCTCAGTAAGCAACACTCCTTTTCTTTCTCTGTACAGATCCACTGTGGTTATGTTCACAGCTTCCATCCGTGTGCAAGACTATCATAGTTACTGTAGATTATGGATTAGCTATCTCCCTGACTCGTGGAATATATACAGCCTGCCAAGCTCACTGCAAGGATTATTCCCCGTTGTATCTCTAGCATTTAAAACAGAATCGAGCTATGTGCTCCTTTCACTCATCCAACAAATGATTTAGCAACTACTAGTCATTACCCGCTGTCATGGTCACTAAGATCTATGCTTTTAATAGAGTTGAAAAGTTCCTGTTCTCAAAGAGTCTATTTGGTGTGGTGGTGTTGACACTGTAAGAAAACACAAACACTTATTAATAAATAAGTGTGTGTGTGTATGT
The DNA here is from genome assembly GCA_004027655.1 of Graphiurus murinus. NCBI lineage: Eukaryota > Metazoa > Chordata > Mammalia > Rodentia > Gliridae > Graphiurus > Graphiurus murinus. The sequence continues at coordinate 21,420 of PVLC010010076.1, forward strand.
GTGTGTGTGTGTGTGTGTGTGTGTCCAGTGATAATAAGTGCTCAAAGTTATTTAAAAAAAAAAACAGAAAAGGGGACTCGATGGTGCCAGTGAGAATATCCCTCTTCTTTCATAGCACTGTAGTATACTTCTTTATCACACCACATTTTAACAGTTATATGTTCACATGACTTTCTTCACATGAACTCTTTTGGCTCTTAGCTCTAAGTTAATTATGATTCTATTTGTATCATTCTTTGCACCTGACATACAGCATTTCAGTAAAACCAAGTCCCAATATGTGAGAACCCCTTGCCAAAGGCAGAAGGTGCCAAGAGATTGAAGAGGCACCCAGAGTTGGGTTGCATTTATCAAGGACTCACGGACAGTCTTGAGCATCAGCAAGGTTAGAGGTTCCTCAAACTCCAAGGCAGAAGAACAGGCTTATATCATAAACTAGGCAAAGGTGGCCCCCAATCAACAGGAATGCGCCTGGGCTTTCTAAGTGATTAACACATCACACATCAGCTAAGAAGCAGTCCCTGCATCAGTGCCCAGCATGAAATATTCAGCTATACTAATGACTCTGCCTATCCTATATGGTTTGGAGTTTCAAGTCAGTGGCAGGCAAAATGACAGTTATGCCCAAGATGGCTATAGTCATGTCAAGCTAGATTCCTACATATAAGAAGACTCATTAAATGCAAGTAAATAAAACAATAAATGAAATAGGAAATATTCTATTCTTAAGTTCTAGGACTTCTATGTAAAATTTCATGATGGAGAAACTTTTTATCAGTTAACCCTCAAATATGCAGTCTGTGCTGCATTTGGTGTCTCTGAGCATCAATATATAGAAGGAACACCCCATAAGTGTTAGAAGACTGGCCAGAGCAAAAGCAACTCCATTTTATGAAGGTTTTTCACTTATTGGAAAAGCTTCCCTATCTCACTAACTGGAACTTCCCCATATCTCGCTTGGCAAGACTGCAAGGGACCTTTAGATAACTCCTTTTCCACTGTAAGGATTCCCACTTTCCCGCCTGAAGAGCTATCCTCCAGAATTTGAATTTTCCTCCTGATTAACCTACATAACTCCTCAGCCTTAAGCAGAGATGGGCTCCATTCTTTCCTGAATATCCTCCTCCTCGAGTTTTATCTCAATAAAGCCTGTTCTGCCATAGAGCTATAGAGCTGTCTCCCTTGCTCTCCCTTTCCTCGCCCTGACCTTTCAATAAGTGAATTTATTTTTAACCTGTTAAATTATTCTCTGCACCTGGTCACACTAAGGTCTGCCCTCCATTGCTCAGTCCGCAGCATTAAGGGTCATGTTGAGTTTCCCTCCATGTGACATACTCTATGTTTATGCATAAATCAGATACATGATGCATATTATACACTAATCTGTATTTCCTTGTTACATAAAAAACCATTTCAGAGAAGATATTGTGTATATCGTTATACTCTGGGTTCTTGGCATTCAGCCACACATCGAAGCTAAGTCCAATTTTCCTGCAGAATTCCTTGATAGATTCTTTCTCTGTAATGATATTACATTACTTTCCTAGATAAGCAAAAGCAAACATCTTTTTTTCCCCAGTGCTTTTAGTGTATTTCAATATTAGAAGCAATAAAAGACTCTAAGCCTATTTTTTAAAAAGAATTGGTTCCCAAGTTATATCTATGATATGACTAAGAAAACTACAGATAAAGAAAATAATGAAATCTGACACTATACCCATATGAGAATATTAAAAGAAAGATTAAGATTTTCTCAGAGAATTTGAATGGTGAAAAAGTACATTAGGAAAGCAAATACTTCATTACCAGCTACATGTTCCATTTCCGTATAAAGGCTAGCTCGTGTGCCCCTATGAACAAGCAAAGGGCCTATTTCTCTCCTAAAAGAATATAATGACTATTGTCAGAGGATAGAGAAGAAGAAATGACTATATTGCATATTCTACAAGATTCTTTGATGTATAATTTTCATTGAGACATAATATTTGTACATCTTTATGGGGTGGTTTCCTGCTAGAGACAATTCCTATTCTCATCTTCAAAACATCTTAAGCTGGCTATCATTTCTTCCCATGTCCCTCTCTGATAGTTTGCGTATAAAAATAGAAGAAAACATTTGTTAGCCAAATATACCATTTGTTTCAAGTGTCAGGTAACAAAAGAAAAAAAAACTGTATCATTAGTCAAATCTCTATTCCGTGGAGATTTCAGTATTTTGCATCCTTCAGGGTGGGTGTCTCTAACAGCTTTTGTTGTGGGGTGCTGGAGGCCCTTCATCCAGTACCAATCTGGTAAGTGTGATCCACACACCTGGAGCAGACCTGTGTCTTGTGAAGCAACCAAGGGAAAGTCAATGCAAGTGTGGGATGTGTATGGGAAGTGCTGTGGAATCACTCTTGTTTCAGGCAGTAGAAGGGCTACCATTTCAAAGGGCCTGGAAATTCGGTCTTTCCCACTGGCCTGCCCCCGGTGTGGGAACCGCTGATGGACCCAATGAATCATGTTTTAGCTGGCGCATAAATGGGATCCTCTGGAATGCACAGCGAATAAAGCTCCCATTATTCATCTATCTTTGCCTCGCCATTGTACGCAGTCCACATCTTGTTTGTTGTGCCTGTGAAAAGAAGTTCTTAATGATGAACACTATTGTCAAGAATTTTTGATGTATATGTAAAGGGGGTTTTAATTAGTACAGGTGCTTGCAGAAGACACACACACACACACACACACACACACACACACACACACAAACACACACATGACTCAGATGTATTCAATTATTTCTGCTATTCTGTAGGTTAGATAGGGATGCACACATGCTGAATTAAATTGCACCAAGTCAGATTGGAATGTTTTGACAGAAAGATATAGCAAAAGGTTAGGCTGGTATTAGAAAGCAGGATAACGTAACGAGTGATTTACAGATGGCAGCACAGGCACAACCTTGAATTACAATGACCAGAGAACACTGGCTACTAAAAATGGACAGTGGTTAATAAAACTGCGTTTGATTAGCTCATGGAGAGTAGTTATAATATAGCCAAGCAGATTTTTAAATTTTGATTTATAATATCTACCCTTCCAAGGACCCTGCAGGCATATGTATAGCAGCCCAACAGAATTTAAATAGGTAAAATTGTCAAGAGAGCCCTTACCCATTAATATCAGGAAAATCCTGATTTAACAGATGTGCTTTACATAATGCCCTGAGGAAAAACAGGTTTATATTTTTCTGAATTAAAAGAAAGCAAAATTCCAGAGCTTTGTGTTTCTTTATAAAGCACTCCTACTCTGAGTTCTTAACTAAGACAACACATAGCTAATTTTCAATCTTACCTTTGGGACAAGACATCTTTCCTTAAGTCCTAAAGACAATTGAATGTCAGTCTGTGAGAATGGCAGATGTGTTATTTCCACTATTTTTTAAATGAAGTGTTTTTATAAGAGAAATAGGAAAGAGTGTGGGTGGATTTGAAATGGGTTAGGTGGTATAGAGTAATGATGTTTTCATTTTTTTCTAACATTCAAATATCCTTTTAAAAGCTTCCCTCTTTCTACATTCACACTGTCTCAACCATTCCCTCTCCCATATTCACTCCTCTCAACATTCTCCATTCCTAGTCCCCAAATTACTTACTATACATGGGTATGATTACATATACATAGAAAGCAGTGTGACAGTTAAAAACAAATATGTTTATGCTAATATATTTAAGAAATATATTTATGTTAAAATCAATAAATATGTAAAAAAATTCCCATCTTCAATAATTAAAAATATGCAAAACAAATACATTTGTCCACTATCCAAATGACATAATTTTTAAAAATTAACAATTAGTTTGTGCAAAATGTAACTAAAGAAGAGATTTCATGTCATTGACTGGTAAAAGTATAAATTAGTTCAACTCCTTATAGGCAATATTTATTAAAATTATAGGCCAGGTGTACTGATACATGCCTATAATCCCAGTACTTGGAGACAGGAGGATTGCAGGCCCAAGGCCAACCTCAGCAATTTAGCAAGGCCCTCAACAATCTGGTGAGACCCTGTTTCCAAATAAAAAATAAGATAATTCTAGGATGTAGCTCAGAGGTAGAACACCCCAGGGTTCATTCCCCAATACCACAAAAAATGTTTTATTTTCATATATGTGTGTATTTATGTATACATACATATATGTATAAATATATAATCTTTTTGCTATTGTTGTGCTGGGACTTAAACTCAGGGCCTCACACATGCTAATCAAGTGCTCTACCACTGAGCTATATCCCCAGCTCTAAGTATATAAGTAATCTTGCAATACTGTTTTTCTTGAGAAAAAAATGCATAAATATGAAAAGTATCATTTTGTAGAAGGATTGCTATTTTTTAATATAAAAAGTTTCAGCCGGGCATGGTGGCGCACGCTTGTAATCCCAGCATTCGGGAGGCTGAGACCGGAGGATCCGGGTTCCCGGCCAGCCTCAGCTACATAGTGAGGCATTCCGCGACTTAGTGAGACTCGGTTTCAAAATAAAGAATAAAAAATAGGGCTGGGGGTATAGCTTGGAGGTAGAATGCCCCTGAGTTCAATCCCCAGTACCGCAAAAAAAAAAAAAAAAAAGTTTCAGAAAACTCTTTTAAAAACCATTTTCCTACATTTATTTAGATACAGTTACCCACCCCACCCCTCTGCTTCACTATCCACTTCAACTCATCTCCTTGTAATTCCATCCAGGCCAAAACTCAAACCCACTCCACTCCTTGCTGCCTCTCTCTGTCCTTTGTCTCCTAATCTTGGTTTTTCCAAGATGGACCCAGGCATCCCTTGTATTTCCTGGAAGAACTTGTTTCTCCTGAGATATCTATAAAAATGGAAACATTATCACTTTTAAAGCATTACATAGAAAGCATCAGTGTGACCACAAAAATATCACGGTCAGGTGCCTTCTTCCACTCAACTATTTGTGGAAGACATATTTTTTAAAAAATTTTTCATATTTTGAGTATATCTCTTAAACTGTTGAAAGGGACAGTTTCACTGTTAATCAGAGCACAAAACTAGTCTCCCCACCTCTGCTGCCCACTGTGGCAATCTTAGGGGCTCACAGAAATTGTTGCCCTGCTTGACTCTGCCCATAGACACTCTGAAATGAGAAGAACCGGGGGCTAGGAGGTTTGATATGAGAATATTTAAAATTCTCTTAAATTGGCAGAACTTTAAATCTTTGTTCTTCTGACAAAGAATATGTTCTATGATGATCTCTCATCCAAGATTTATCTCAGAAACATGTGTGTTTTGTTAATTTTCTTGGAGTTAGTAACTGGGCGATATATAAACAAACATGTCTGTCTCCTGACTATAGCAGAGAATGATCTCCAAGTGTAATGAAATAGTTGCTTTTATTATGATAAAAAGCAGGAAAACCAGGGCGATAAGATGATGCTGTTAGTCGTTTATGTCCCTTAAGACCTTTAAAGGTAATAACCATTCCACCTTCCATTTCGGTAGCAGCTGATGGTTTGCAAAGTACTTTCAAATATATCATCTCATTCAAGGAAAGAAATGCATATTCTATAAGGGCCAAACCTGAGAGAATATAAAATGTTAAATAAATGAAAACTATTCCAAGATTGAATAATTCAGGGAGCTGCTCTGTGAAAATAGTGAACCATTTCATGAGAAGCACAGGAGTAAAAAAATAGAATAAAATCATCATCACTAGTATAAAAACAAAATATATGAGGCTGGCTGACTTTTTTCATTGTGTTCATGATTTGGAGATTGTAATTTATTCTTTATTTGTCAAAATTAGAAATAAGATGATAAGCAGCTCTCCTAACTCTCAGGCACCCTGCTGTAGAATTTGAATCTTTTGCCACCTGAGGCAATATGTATACATACATATATATGTAAATGTATTCACATATATATATATATATTTACACACACACACACACACACACACACACACACACACACACACACACACTGTGTGGCAGTGTGAAGTCTTTCTCTGATTTCATTACATCTACCCCCACCTTCATTTGTGTGTGCCTTCTGCTCCAGTCACGCCAAGGTCCTCCCTTGGACAAAAACATGTGTATCATCACCACCCAACCTTTGCTTCTCACCTTTCCTCACAGCTAAAAATAATCTTTATTCCTCTAAAAACTTTATCCAAGTACTCTGAGCTAAAATGTTCTTTCTTTGTCTCTAATTCATCCGATGACTCTTGAATAAATACCAACTATTCACAGGTCATCCTTCTAGACAATGGAAATAGAATGATTAAAAAGACAAACACAAAAAGACACCACTCCTCTTCAGTCTCCTAACTTCACAGTGTGGAGAGAGATAAACAATGAACACATTTTAGATGTACTAAGCTCCGGGAAGATCTGTAAGAGGGTGACATGGGAAAATGGCTGGAGAGGGGAACTGATGACTTCGATGGCAGGGTTTGGAGATGGCTTCACTGAGGAGATCTGAATGAAAAGAAAGTGGTGAGGATGTGGAGAAAAAGGAACTCTCAAGCACTGCTAACGGGAATGTAAGTCATACAACCATTATAGAAAATAATATTCAGATTCCCCAAAAAACTAAAAAGAGAACTTTCATGTGATCTAGCTATCTCACTTCTATGGATTTATCCAAAGGAAAGGGAATCAGCATAATAGCAAAATACCTGCAAACCCATGTTTATTGAGCCACTACTCACACTAGCCAAAATCTGAAATCGACCTAGGTGTCCATCAACAGATGAATAAAGAAAACACTAATTTGATGTGAGACTATAATGCACCAATAAAAGCACATTATTAAAAAAAAGGGAAAACATCACACACACACACACACACACACACACACACACACACACACACACACACACACACAATGGAATTCAGCCATAAAGAAAAAAGAAATCCTGTCATTTGCAGCAAAATGAATGGAACCAGGAGACATTATGTTAAGTGGAATAAGCCAGACACAGAAAGACAAGTACCATATGTTCTCTCTTATATGTGAAAGTTTAAAAAAAAAATGCAAACTGAATGTAGACTAGTGATTTACTACAAGTAGGGAAGGGAGAGCGGAGGTAGATAAAGGAAAGGCTAGATGGGTTGATCAGTGCACACCATATGCATGTATTGAAATATTACACTGAGCCCCATTAATACATAATGGGGTTTAATAACATGTAATACATGTTAATTAAAGTCAAATAAAGAATACTTTAAAAGAAGTCATCAATTCTACAAAGGTAAAGTATAAAATGTCCTCGGCAGAATAAACCCCATTTTAAAGGCCCTTACTCAGAAAGACTGAGTAAGGCAATTTCTAGGAACAGAAAGAAGAGTGGGAGTCCGCAGGGTGGTGGAAACAGAGCTGAGAGGCGGGCCAGGCTCATCACGTGAGGACTTCACCTTTCACTGAGTGCCCTGGCAGCCAGGGCAGCCTGCGAGGCAGGAGAGTGTCCTGACATGGATTGTGTTTTAAAAGGCTTCTTTGGCTATTGGGCAGAGAATGAATCATGAACATACTAAATTAGAATGAAAGTGACCAGTTAGGAAGTCATAGTGGGTCCAAGGGAGACAGGCAAGTTTTGGGCTAAGGTTGTGGGGTAAAGATGGAGAAATTGACAGATTCTGGGTTCATTTTGCAGGGTGAATTAAATGTAGAAAGAGAAAGAAACTCAAATTCATAGTATACCACATCATAATTAAACTATTTCACATGTTTTTTTTCCATGTATCCTCAACTAGATTAGAATTGCTTTGAAGAAATTTATAATATCCTAATTTTTTTAAATTCAACCATAAAAATGGAAGGCTTTTTGTAAAAACAAGCCCACAATGAAGACTTGCTAACTTGAATCTAACTAAATTTCTACTTCTGTTATGGCACCCAAACAAGTCTATCCCAACTGACCATTGCAACATGAAGCGTCATGCTGTTTTCTTGTCTGCAACCTGCTATCAGCCTCTTCACCTCCCGTTGCTGTAATTCTCTCTGTGATTTCTTACCAGCCAACTTCTGGTAATCAGATTTCTGCTCTGTAAGAGCGACCACTTCCTCCCACATTTCACACCACACTTGACTCCCCACAGCTCCACACCTTCTCCCAGCCAGATCCCCTGCCAGGCAACTAAGGAGACTCAAAGATATACATGAGCAGACTGAGAAGCCTCACCATTCAATCTTCATACAGAACTAGTAGGAGAATCTCCCACTATGTGGATGCACATAAGAAAAGAAGGAAAGATAGTTTTGATTTGCATCTCTCTGATTGCTAATGATGTGGAACATTTCCTCATACATTTATTGGCCATTTGTATTTGTTCTTTTGTACCACTTCTGGGTATCTACCCAAAAGAATGGAAACCAAACTATCAGATCGACATATGTGTATCTATGTTTATAGCTGCACAATTCACAATAGCCAAACTACGGAAGCAGCCAAGATGTCCATCAACAGATGAATGGATTACAAAACTATGGGATATGTACACAATGGAATTTTACTCAGCTATAAAGAACAAAATCATGTTATTTGCAGGGAAATGGATGCAACTGGAAAACATTATGTTAAGTGAGATTAGCCAGTCACAAAGAGTAAAGAAGCATATGTTCTCCCTAATATCGGATGCTAGGGAGATGATGGGGCATAAGAGGGTCTCCAGATGATAAAGGAGAGACCCTCGAAAGCAAAGAAGTTGATTTAACTGAAGGGGTTGGATGGGGGTGGGGCACACTAATGTATATCAAGGTTACTCACTAAACTGAATTTGAGAGGGAGGGCGAGGGAGCGGGGTGGGAATTTGGGGAAGGGTCAAATGAGAACTGTGAGCACATATATCGTTATCAATTTGTACCTAACAAAGATGTATGCTTACAATATATGAATAAAAATAAAAATTTAAAAAAAAGAAAAGAAGGAAAGAATCACACACACACACACACACACACACACACACACACACACACACACAACTACACTTGATTCTCTCCTTTAGAGCTGCACTCTCAGAGACCTGCAGAAAAAGGATACCTGCCTGCTTGCCCCTTAGCTCTCAACCCTCTGGCTACTATATGTTTCAAGTTCCAGCAAAAGGAATTTTTAGTCTTTCCTTGACTAGCAAAAAGAATTCAATGAACCCACGTGCAGAAATGTCTCTGAGGTCTCAGCTTTCTGCCCTCATTCCCATGCCATGCAAACAGATGTCCTTTCTTGTATTTGGGTTAATTTTATTGTTGATAAACCCTCACCAAATGGTCACCAATACATACACAACCTGGAAAGACCCTGGAGATATGGTTCCTGCCTTTTAGATCTTTGAAGAAAAGACATAAAATAAAATAAAATGAAATCATACCTAATAGACACTGACACTATATGGTGTTTGAGCACAAAGAGCAGATGATACATCCTGAATAGATGGCTCAACAAAGATCCCCCATGGAGAAGAGTCTGTCTGTATATGGCAAGACCTGCAGCATTTGGAGAGGCTGAGAAGGAGAGTGGAAAGGTGCAGGAACAGCTGGAGCACAAGCAGAGGCATTGCACAGTGTCAGATCTCCAGGGTAGGGTGTGAAACTGTCTGTGGCTAGAGAACAGGAATCAAGGGGAAATACGCTAAAAGTAGATGGAGTGAATGAATCGTATGCCAATGTGTCAGAAACTTTCAGTGCATGTTGGAACATTACTCTGGAGCCAACAAGGAGCTAGGACATGATCTGATCCAGAATAAGGAAGCTTATGCTGGTGTGGGGGCTTCAGGAATGCTCTGATCGGATCATCCATCAGGAGCACAGTGTAGGGGTCACTCTTTGGGGTTCACAGTGGTATCCACTACAAGGCCATCCTCCTGACCAAAAGGAGCATCTTCAGGATCTTAGGGAATACCCATCGGTTTGGTTGAGACTCTAAAAACAGCTGTGATCTGTGCTACACTGTACCTAGCCTTCCTCTTCTTTCTCCTTGCACAGATGTCAGAGGTGTGTGTGTGTGTGTGTGTGTGTGTGTGTGTGTGTGTGTGTGTGTGATGCCTCTCCTGACCTACTTCTGTTCCTCCTCCTTGTATTTTCTATAGACAACTCCCCAAATCAACCTCTTTCATGCTTAGCATTGGCTTCCCAGAGGATCCAGACCCACACAGCTGGAAAAGCAGGAGGAGGAGCAGCACTGCCATTTCAGGGACAAGATCCAGGGCAGCCCAGCCTGCTCACTACCCAGGAGGGGAAGGACAGAAGGGGAAAATGAGGAAGGGCAGGACTGAAGGAGAAGATGAGGAAGGACGGGAACACTCCTGTGACCACAAAGAGCAGGCCTTATTTCACCACCTTCAGTGTTCTGGAGGGATTATGCTCGTTACCTTGAAATCACTCCATTACAGTTGTTTTTCATATATCGTGGGGGGTGTAGTCGTGATAATATTGGTGTTTTTTGTCATTGTCAAGTCTCTGCCTGTGCTTCCCCCCTTTTTTGTCCCATAGGTGTATTTATATTCATAGCATGGAATAGACTTAGAAATTCATGTCAAGTAAATGTATATAGTGAAAAAATTTGAAACATATATGCTTTTTTATTGCTATCAATAACAACAGGAAACATATACTGTGATTAAAAACTTCTAATTAGTGGGTATGGTGGTGCATGCCTATTATCCTAGTATTTGGGAGGCTGAGATGGGAGGATCACAGTTTTGAGGACAACCTCAGCAACTTGGCAAGACCTTGTTTGTTTCAAAATAAAACACAAAAAGGCTGGTATTGTAATCAAGAGATAGAATTCCCCTCAGTTCAATCCCCAGTACACCGCAAAAAATTCTTATTAAAAATACTAAAATCATTTATTCTTATACTAGGGTGCATAACCCTAAAGAATGTATATGGAGAATAGTTGGATTTGAAACCTTTCTACTAATATTTCTATATAAGCAATCATAGCTTTATAATATGTTTAGATTTTAAAGCAATAATTGATACTAACATATCAGATTAAATAAGTGTGAATTTAGAGATAAACTAAATATGGAGTAGTTAGCATCATTTTTAGCTACTCTGATTTAAAGAGAACAAAAAATTATTTTAAGCCAGGCATGGTGGCGCATGCTTTTAATCCCAGTAGTTGGGAGGCTGAGACAGGAGGATCACAGGTTTGCAGCCAACCTCAGCTACTTAGTGAGGCCCTCTGCAACTTAGTGAGACCTATTTCAAAATAAAGAATAAAAAATAGGCCTGGGGGTGTAACTTGGAGGTAGAATTCCCCTGAGTTCAACCCCCAGTACTGCATATATATATATATATAATATATATAATAATATATATAATATATATATTAAATATATATATATATTACATTTAAGAAAAACTATCTGCAGCTCATGTTTAAGCTGACTGTATGACTAACACATTAAACATATTTTGAAACTCATAGTAACTTCATAGTAATTATGTGTGTATAAATATGCATTTTTTTAAAACCAAAAAGGGTTTGTTCATCCTTTATGATTCTGTCTGAATGGTGGTATGTAAACCACTTTTATAACTTGTTTTTGTCTCCACATCCTGTGGAATGCTTGTGTTTATACTATGCTTTTTGAAGTCAAGGAAAGCGCTACAGATGAAAGAGACACCACACTCTTGTCCTTTCATATTGTGAAGTAAATAAGGAGAGTCGTTCATCTGATCAGTAGTGGTCACTCTGAAAAGATTTTCTCCCAGGTCTAGAATCTTGGAATTCTTTGGGAAAGAACAGGAACAACTAAAAACCTTTATAAACTATATAAAAATTGAGGGTCTGCCTTTGGTCAGGCAAGGTGGAATTCACCTTCCTCAGTGTAGTGTACAAGTCCTTCAAACCTAACCCATGAGAGATGTGTTTGGGCATCCTCTACTATCCATGTCCCTCTGCTTCTTCTAAGAGCCTTGATTTTGCCTGGGGCTTGGACTAAGTTGGATACTCTACCCTTCAGCTTCTCTCAGCAGCTAGTGGGAGCCAGTGAAATGGCAAGAGAAATCTGTTGTGGGGACTTCTCAAAATGCTTATGATTTCCTGATGCAAGGAACAAATATATTGCCCCTCTGCTTCCTCCTTCTTCTTGGCTTAAGACCACACATGAGGCAGTCATTTCGCCACCAGGACAGAAGGGCCAAGGGAACTACAGAGACACTGGCTCTGACACCAGTTAGCCAACTCCTCAGCTACCTGCTGAGAAATAGAATATAATGGAAATAGAAATAGAAATGGAAGTTATCTATTCTAGAAAAAAAAAACAATTTTTTCATCTTTCCCTTTTTTTTAATTTTTTAAAAAAAATTTTTAATTGGTGCATTATAATCATACATCTTTGTTAGGTACAAGCTAGGATAGGAAAAGACATACATGCACACATTTCTCATTTAACCCTTCCCCAATTCCCTCCCCACTCCCTCCTCCACCCTCCTTCTCAAGGTCAGATTAGTGATTGACTTTGATATGTTCATGAAAGTACATCATGCTCATTAGGGTATCCCCCTTCCCCCCATCACCTTCCATTAAGTCAAATTCTTTGTTCACCTAAGGATTCTCCTTCTTCATCTGGAGTCCCTCTTATGTCCCATTTTCTCCCTAGCTTCCACATATTAGGGAGAGCATTCGATTTTTAACTTTTTGTGACTGACTAATCTCACTTAACATGTTTTCCAGTTCCTTCCATTTCCTTGCAAATAACATGATTTTGTTCTTCTTTATGGCTGAGTAAAATTCCATTGTGTACATATCCCATAGTTTTGTAATCCATTCCTCTGTTGATGGACATCTTGGCTGGTTCCATAGTTTGGCAATTGTAAACTGTGCAGCTATAAACATAGATACCCATGCGTTAGTCTGATAGTTTGGTTTCCTTTCTTTTCGGTAGACACCCAGTAGAGGTATTGTTGGATCATATGGTAGGATCATTCCCATTCGTCTGAGGATCCTCCATACTGTTTTCCAAAGTGGTTGCACTAATTTGCAATCCCACCAACAATGTATTAGGGTTCCCACTTCTCCACACTCTTGCCAGCATTTGTTGTTGTTTGTATTCTTGATGATTGCCATTCTGATTGGAGTTAGGTGAAATCTCAGTGTAGTTTTGATTAGCATCTCTCTGATTGCTAATGATGTTGAACATTTCCTCATACATTTATTGGCCATTTGTATTTCTTCTTTTGTGAAGTGTCTATTTAGATCCTTTGCACATTTTTTGATTGGGTTATGTGTTTTCTTAGCTGTGAGTTTCTTGAATTCTCTGTATATCCTAGATATGAGTCCTCTGTCAGATGAGTAGGTGGCGAAGATATTCTCCCACTCTGTGGGTTTTCTGTTGAGGTTCTTGATAGTTTCCTTTGCTGCACAGAAGCTCTTTAGTTTAATGCAATCCCATGTATTGATCTTCCTTTGAGTTGCTTGTGCTTTTGAGGTCTTGTTGAGAAAGGTTTTACCTGTGCCTATGTGTTGAAGTGTTGGGCCTATGCCCTTGTCAAGTAGCATCAAGACCTTGTCTCTGACCTGACTTCCAGGTCTTTGATCCACCTTGAGTTGACTCTTGTGCAGGGTGAGAAAGTGGGGTTTATTTCCATTTTCCTGCATATGGTTAACAAGTTTTGCCAACACCATTTGTTATAGAGGCTATCTTTTCCAGTGTGTGTTTTTGGCTCCTTTGACTGTAAACACGTGGGTCTGTTTCTGAATCTTCTATTCTGCTCCATTGGTCTGTGTGTCTGTTTCTGTGCCAATACCATGCTGTTTTTATTACTGTGGCTTTGTAGTAGAGTTTGAAGTCAGGTATTGTGATACCTCCTGCATGATTCTTATCACTAAGAACTACTTTGGCTAACTGGGGTTTTTTGTTGTTCCAAATGAATTTAAGGACTGATTTTTCTATGTCTGCGAGGAGTGACCTTGGTAATTTCATGGGTATTGCATTGAATTTGTAGATCAGTTTTGGGAAGATGGCCATTTTGATGATATTTATTCTGCCTATCCAAGAGCATGGTAGATCTTTCCATCTTCTAAGGTCTTCATCGATTTCTTTTTTCAGCTTTTTGTAGTTTTCCTTATATAGCTCTTTTATCTCTTTGTTTAGGTTTATCCCTAAGTATGTTATTTTTCAGGGTGCTATTATGAGTGGAATTGTTTTCTGGATTTCTTTTTCAGTGGTTTTATGGTTGGCATACAGGAAAGCTTCTGATTTTTGAAGATTGATTTTGTATCCAGACACTTTGCTGAATTTGTTGATCAGTTCTATGAGTTTTTTGGTTGACTTTGTTGGGTCTTCTAAGTATAGTATCATGTCATCTGCAAAGAGGGATATTTTTAGTTCTTCTTTCTCTATTTTTCGCCCCTTTGACTTCCTTCTCTTGCCTTATTGCTCTGGCTAGAGTCTCAAGTACTATGTTGAACAGAAGAGGTGATAATGGACATCCTTGTCTTGTTCCTGTTTTTAGTGGGAACTCTTGCAGTTTTTCTCCATTTAATATGATATTGGCTGTAGGTCTATTGTATATTGCCCCTATGATTTTGAGGTATGTTCCTTCTATTCTGATTCTCTGCAGTACTTTTAGCATAAATGGGTGTTGGATCTTGTCAAATGCTTTTTCAGCCTCAATTGAGATGATCATGTGATTTTTGTCTTTGAGTTTGTTTATGTGGTGAATTACATGGATTGTTTTTCGTATGTTAAACCAGCCTTGCATTCCTGGGATGAACCCGACTTGGTCATGGTGTATAATTTTCTTGATGTGGTTTTGAATGCGCATTGCTAGTATTTTGTTTAGCAGTTTTGCATCTAGGTTCATCAGGGATATAGGCCTACAGTTTTCTTTCAGGTGTTGACTTCTAGGGTCTAGCAAAAGCTAACAAAGCAACCAATCCTCCAAACAAACATAGATAAATAGAAGTAATGCAAAGTGAAAACAGAGTAAAAATGAAACAAAACAAAAAACCCAGAAAACAAAAAACAACAGCAAGAAACAAAATAAAAATCCCTGCAAGTTTGTAAGAACAGACCTGATTTAGCCTCTGCAGATCTTTTGGGTAGATTCCTGCTGTTGTGGGCAGCAGACAAAATGGCTGCTGACAAGATGTCGCTGCTACTGCTGCGCACACGCCGGCTCCCCCATTCTCCCTGGTCTGCTCGCTGGGTTCCGACCAACTGCTCCTGTTGCTTTACTCACTTTTCAGCTGCTTTGCTTCTCTTTCCTTCTGTCAAGAAGCTGCTCCTGCGGCAGTTTTGATTCAAGCTCTGGAGTGCAGTTATCTCTGCTTCAGCTCTGTGGGAGGAGGTGAGCTGGGATGGTCCTGCGAGGGCTTAAGCTGGTAGTACCATGCATTCCAGTCTCTGTCGAAGGTGCCTGTATATACCACCTGGCTAGGATGAGAAGTTCAGGAGTCGCTCACTCCACCTCTACTCGCTGGGGATGCAGAAGGTCATTACATATTTCTTTGTCAGTAGACCCCACGCCAGGGGCTGGCTCAATGGCGGCCACCACTCAGCCACATGGCACTGTGGCCACACAGACGGGTTTCTTTGCTCTCCCTGGTCGGCCTTCCGGATTCTGATCAGCTGTATTTCAGTTTTCATATCATTGTTCACCTTTTTGTTGCTTTTTTTTTCTTCTGTCAAGAAGCTGCCTCTATGGCAGATTTGAATCGAGCTCACAGCGCCTATTGAGAGGTGTCTCACTCTGACACCATATTCCCAGAAGTCCACAAACCCCAATTTTTAAAGCCATTTTTATTCCCTTCTCATTACTTGCAGTTGGAAACATTATTTGGGGGGAGGTACTAGGGATTGAACTCAGGGGTGTTCTACCTACAAACTATACCTACAGCCCTATTTTATTTTTTATTTTGAAACAGGGTCTAACTAGGTTGATGAAGAGTCTCACTACTTGCTGAGACTGTCTTCAAACCTTGGATCCTCCTGTCCCAGCCTCCCAAGTACTGGGATTACAGGCATGCACCACCTTGCCCAGCTAGAAAACATTCTCAACTGAAAGAGATTGATGTCATGTGCTCTCCCCCTAGACTTATTTCTGGTACCCATTCCTCAAGCTACACAAATCTACCCACCGATCTGCAAACCCACCAGGTTGTTTAGCAATTGACACAAAAGCTCTTTCACTTCAAACCCCAGCTGGTCCCTTCCACCTTTGCACACCATCTCCTTCAGCTCTTTGCACTAGCCTGGTACTTATCAACTAGGCTAAGGGATCCTTCAGCCCAATTTCTATTATTTGAAAAACCCTAACACCATTACACTATTCTTAGTACCTAACTCAGTACCAGAGTGGGGCAGATGTGCTACCCTCATTAACGCCACTGTTTTCTAGACTACTTGATGAGACCTTGGTCCCATCTCAGTCTTTTCTTTGAGAGCGTTTCCTTTGGTTCTAGGCTGAACTTGGTCTCTCCCTATACCTGGTACTCCCAGATTAGGTGAGAGAAACACGGCAGAGGGCTTCATGATGGACAGATGGACACTGACAATTTAAATGTTAAATGTGTGTAACTTTTTATCCAGTAATTCCAATTCTAGAAAGTTATCCCAGGGACCCATCACACAAATGATCAGATATTTGCAACTAGCTATCAATTAGAACATTGTTTTCAATAGCAAACATTAAAAATAAGCTATATGTCCACTAATAAGAAACAGATTTAATAAATTATGACACATCTGTTTAAAAACAGAATACTATGCCACTGTTAAAAAGAACCAGAAAAATTTATATGTCAGTTCTAAAAGAATATATTTGGTATAGTTAGGATCTGGAATGTCCCAAAGTTTCGTGTGTTAGGTCCTAATGCCCATTCCCAGTCTTGTGCTGTAGGGAGCAGTGGGCACTGGGAGGAGGTCTTCTGGTCATTTTAGGGCATGCCCTTGAGGGAGATATTGAGACCCCAGCCCTTCTTCTTCCTCTCTCTTCTACTTCCCACTTCTCTCTTCTACTCCCCTTCTGCCATGATGTGCTTCATTTTCATCAGAGCCTAAAAGCAATGTGTTCACTTGATTATGAACTAGAAGTCCCCAAACCACAACCCAAAATAACCCCTTTCTCTTTATAAGTAGATTATCTCAGGTATTTGTTACAAGCTGACTGATATAATACTTTTATCCGCTCTTTGTAAAAATTATTTATATACATTGATAAATAGCTTATATCTCTAACTTATAAGCATCCTTGGTTCTGAAATTGGAACTTTTGTTCTCTTTATATTTAGATATCAATATTATATGGATTTTTATAATCCAAACCTTATAATTAGACATAAATGGCTAAAGAAACAGAGTCTCTATGTTATATGTTTCCAGTAGTGGCAGGAGGACAGGAAATTCTGTGGGCTGCTGCCTCTATGCAGAAATAAAGAAGAGTAAAGACTATGACTACTACAATAAGAGTATAGTCTAGATGTATAATTACTTTAAAAGAAATTATTTTCATCTGGATTCTTTTGGTAATTTCTACTTTTAAAAAAGAAACTTAACCCAGGAATGGTGGCATGTGCCTGTAATTCCAGAGACTTAAGAGGCGAAAGCAGGGGGATAACAAGCCTGGATAATTTGGTGAGACCTTGTCTCATATTTTAAAAAAATAATAATAAAAGGCTGAGTATATAACTCAGTGGCAGAATGTCCTGGGTTCAATCCCCAGTACCAAAACAAATGAACAAGTAAAAAGGAACTTAGGAGAAGAATTAATAAATCAAGAGGTACAAACATCTTCCTTACAAATTTTATTCTTCTTCTCATGTCTTTAATCCCAGTACTTGGGAGGCTGAGACAGGAGGATAGCAGGTTCAAGGCGAGTGTGTGGAAACTTGATGAGACTCTGCTTCAAAATAAAAAAATACACAGGGCTAGGGGTGTAGCTAGGTGGTGGGACACCCCCCACTCCTGGCCTGTGTTTAAACCCCAATACCAATAAATAAATAAATAAATAAATAAATAAATAAATAAATAAATAAATAAATAAGCAAGCAAATACATAAATTTTGTTTTCTCCTGATTGTTATATAAATGCATGGTTATATAGAAAATATATGAAAGAGTCCAGAAGAAACAAAAATCATCCTTAATGATATTACACTACCGAGAGGCAAATATTTTTCACATTTTGACACTTTCATCCCTACAATTTTACTGTTTTTCTTAGTTGACATGTAGTCTATTTTTTCCATTTAACATTATGTTATAATTTGTGAGGCCCTCTCCTAATTGATGGGCATTGTGCTTTTCCCCTTATTTTTTCTTATTGTAAGAAACATCACAATAAAAATTCTAGTACATACATTTAAATAATGCAACTCTAATTCGTAGAAAATATTTCTTTGCTAATAATTACAAATTTAATTAATAAATACAGTTGGGTTCTCTCTAATGTTTTCCGGGAGGGCATAGTTCATATTTGTCTAGTTTATTGCTCTTTCATAAAGAAAATACGAGTCAAATAAGTTAAGTATTTGCTACATTGAACCAAACAGACAACATTATTTTGAAAGCCTCAAATTAAAAAGAGGTGATTCTGTCAAGTATGCAGTAAGATGTTCAGGATGTTATCAGAGTCAGGACTTCACAAGAGCATTCAAAATCCACCCCTTACACCCAGCATGGTGGTTAATGTCATTGGTATTTCAAACTTAGTTTCTTTCTGCTTTATTTTTCCCTTTATTTAAAAATTTGGCTAAGTGGCATGCTTCTCATATTGCACAGACATGTCCCATTTTAATATGCATTTGATTCTTATTAGGTATTTGGTAATAGTATAAGTTCTTTTAACATTAAAGAGATATAGTAAACTGTTTGCTGTGGCACATACTCTGTAATGCCAGTACTTAAGAAGCTGAGACAGGAGGATCTCAGTCAGGATCAAGGCCAGAAGGGCAGGAACTTAGCATGGCCCTGTTTTAAAACAACAAACACAATGGGGCCAGGGTATAGTAGAGTTCAGAGGTAGAGTGCCCCTGGGTCCAATCCCAGTACTACACACAAAAAAAGTGATCTATTAAAACTGTATGTTTGTAATTATGAGATTACTCACTGGCATCTTTTCATAACATATTTCATGTGCAGAGGATGAAATTATTATTGAATTAAGTTCATCTCATTCAATGACTCAGCTTTAAAGTATTGAAGCGTACGTGGGAATTAATTCCATTAGTCCACAGGCACCCTGCAAAATACACAACACGGTCAGAGGGATGAGGAAAGGAGACAATGTGGATGAATCTGTTTAAACCCGCCTACCTGAGCAGGAAAACTAGAGGCCCCTGGGCCACAGCCCAGTTTCTTCTTGAATGCTGGAGATCAAGGATGCTCAATAATTAACACCTTCATTTTTTCTCACTGGGGTTCCAAATAAATTAAGACACAAGATAGAGAAGTTAGGCAGGTGGAGGCTACAATACTCCATTATCACCAATACAGATGCTACAGGGTGGGGCGTAGATTCACAGCCGAGGGCAGGCAGGCGTCCCAGTCCCAGCACAGTGCTGCTGCCGAACTCCGCAGGCTCCTTCTCCTACTGGGATGGCTGGACAGCACACACCTCCCTCTTCAGAAGAAAATTCTTCTTTGTAACACAAACAGGAGAGAAGTAACAGAGCAGAAAAAAAAGGGGGGGGGGAGGGCAAGGGCCAGGCTGTAGGTGTCCTGCTTCTCCTGTCAACTTCACCAATCGGATTAAGTCTCCCGGTGGGAATGAGTAAGGGAGAGAAAAGTCCAGGGACTCTGTGCTAGAGGACCCCAGGTATGAGAAAGAGGAGACTCCCCCGCACTGCTCACCACTGAAAAAATGTATTTTACTCATTTATCTTGTTTATGTGCATATTCTTGCCTTTTATAGGAATTTGGGTTTTGAGACATCAGCCAATCTGGGCATCCCCTGGCCACCTTCACAAAAGTCACCATCACACCATGCAGGTGGACACAAGCACATCTGCAGAGCACGCAGGAAGGGCATTTCTGGAGATTAACGGTAGAAAAAGTCCTAATTGTAAAAGTATATTTGATGTCTAGACTTTAAATCCCTAACCTGTTTACAGTGCATTTTGGAATATAACCTCTTACTTACATTATGTTGAAAACAGAACAAGAAAATTAGTGTAGTCTATGATTCCATCACACTTTTTAAGTACTTTTATTAACACATTGTAATTATATATCAGCAGTGAGGTTCAAAGTGATGCAAACATACATGCACACAGGACCTGGTGTATTTCCATGCAGGCCTTTAACTTTTCACAGTACAATGTATTCTTCCTGTTGCTATCCCAGTATTTGTTTATTTTATTTATTTATTTTTATTGCAATTGTTTTATGATACTGGGGGACTGAACCCAAAACTTCTCACTGTTAGGCAAGTGCTCTACCAGTGATCTCTACATTCAGCCCCCTCCCTTTTTAAATTTTGAGACAAGATCACAAGATCTCACTAAGTTACCCAAGTTGATCTTAAACTTGGGATCCTCCTGCCTCAGCCTCCCAAGTAGGTGGGTATTGGGCATGTGCTACTGTGCTCCGTCTTATCTGTTATTTTTTAGGGGGAAGGGGTACTGAGGATTGAACCCAGAGGCATTTTACCTCCAAGTTATACTCCCAGCCCAATTTTATTTCTTATTTGGAAATAGGGTCTCACTAAGTTGCGGAGGGCCTCACTAAGTTACCGAGACTGGCTTTGAACCTGCGATCCTCCTGTCTCAGCCTCCCACTTACTGGGATTACAAGCATGCACCACCATGTCTGGCTTTTATCTGTTATTTTAAATAATGTATTCATTCAAAACACTTGTGAAATACTTTTAATAACCTGTATGAATACCAGCAATAATCCAAATCTTGCCATGAAAATATTACCAAACTCATTTTGCAAATGAGAAAATTAAGAAAGAGATGGATCATTTGCTCAAGGTGGTACACAGGAGATAGAAAATTGCTTTTGAGCACAGTTCTTTCCACTCACACAGGCTTCCCATCATGATTACTTTTACAGTTGTCTATTATCCAAGATAAAAATTCCTTGTGGTTAAGATCATGGCTTCTATTTATTCATTTTTTTTCTACCTACAGCAAAGAACACAATGCTCTGTACTTAGCAGGTATTCAGCATGTGTTTGTTAAGTTTAAATAAATAGATGATCTATTCGAAATTCTAGATGTAGAAGATGCATAAAAAAATTCCAGTATGAATCTGTCATGTTATAAGTTAGAAAGTTAGGACCCAAAGAAGGTCTTCAAGTTTACCTAGCGAGCAGTGTCAGAATCCAAATAAAAACACAATGTGCAGACTTTCAGCCCTTCCTGCTACCTTTCCCCCTTCACCATGGGAATCAAGAAAGTGGCAAATAGCTTGGCATAGATCACAGTGGCTCAGCTACGGGAGGAGTCGGCTGCTGTTTCTCCTGGGGCCTGAGACCTGAGGGAGCAGGGGTCATGGCTGTGTCACAGAGTTGGAAAGACTTATGGGAAAGAAAACAACAATCAATAAACCATCACATTATGTGACAAGCAGCATTAAACAGTGCTTAGTACAAGGACTCCAGAGTCACAGGGCCTGGCTTCAAATGCACAGAAGCAACTGGCTGCCTGCTAGCTGTGTGGTCTCAGACAAGTTACTTAGCCTGTATCCACCTCAGTTTCCTTGTCTGTAAAATGGAAATGTTTTGTGAAAATTAAATGAATTACATATAAAAAATGTGTATTTTATATATGGCATTGGGTAAGTACTACATAGTAGTGGTGATCTGAGCACTTTCTAGATTCCAGAGACTGTGCCAAATGTTTAAAAACCATTAGGTTTATTATTAACATACTTATTTGTCATATTATTAAATATTAAATAAGATTATCCATTACCTCATTTTATAGATGAGGAATCTTGAGACACAGAGAAGCAGTTTGAATAAGACTTGAGTACCTGCCAAAGGAGGCATATAAACTTAAGTTACTTCCCTCTGAGCCCACACCATTAACCACTGTGCTGAGGGCTAAATCTCATTATTGGTTGACTTTCATTATGACACAGAAAAATTACTTTGGGATCCCTATTGCAGCCAGTATAGAATCCTCTAACCAACATTTTTTTTTTCTTAACCAAGCCACCTTCAATTCTCCTGTGGCCTCGGGAAGGCTACAGTGGACCATATCAACTCTAATCCAAAAGAGACCGGATTAGCTAGTCAACTGTGTTGGAATTCCAGAAGTCTGGAATTATGATGGGTGGATTCTAAAGAGAATTGATCTAGAAACCCCTGTAATTAACACCAAATAAAGCCAAGTCCAACGCTGAGGCCTGCTCTGGAAAAGGCAAGCCACCCAGCTGTTTGTCAATCAAGAGCTTACACACTCAAGAGCTGACAAGGAATGGACAATGGACGCAGCCTCTACCCTGGTGCCTTCTGGGGCCTTGTCTAGAGGGAGAACTGAGGGACCATGAACCTCTCCCTTAATTGCAGAGTGACACTAAAATCACCTGCTTTGGTTCAGGGGATGTGTCACAAAGTATGTCTAAACCTAAGACTCCAGAAAGTAATCGTTTCTGTCAGTGTTTGCCATTTAGATAAAGCTTCTGGGGAAATGTGCAGAGAATCGGTCTATCAACAAATACTTACTATTGAGCTTGTTATGTGCTCAGCGCCGGCTTAAGCAAATTTCAAAGTTTCCCACCACATGTTGGAGGGGAATTTTAAGCACTTTAATGGGCATGATTGCATGTTGTCAAATAGAATGTTCGCATAATGACTGTTCCTTAACTCTAGTTGCTGTCATTTGCAGAGATGTTGTTAGTAATAAAGTATAAGTTTAGTATGTTAGAAAAGTAAGTAATTACTTCTGAAGAGTAACATTCAGATAAAATAAAACTGAGATCTTACTCTCCATTTTCCCACCTGAAATATATTGTTGGCTGAGATTCCCCCATAGTCATTAAAAATTCCTCCAGCTACAAAGTTAGTTTTGATTCTGTTGGTAACACAAAGAACACCCAAAGGGTGAGTCTGGCTACAACTCGATAGGGCTGATTACATTTTAACCTGTGAGATAAGGAAGACAGTAATTTTTATACTCTTGAGTTTTTTTAAATGTTACTTGTTTCTTCTTTTGTCTATGCTTGAAGTCTATTTCTTTTCCTTGGCATATCCTAGATTAAGTTAGATTGCTAACCTTTCCTAGCAGTATGCATGATTCACTGACTTAATTTGGCAAGAAGATACTGGATTTAGCTACTAGCATAAACATAAGGCTAAATGAACATTTCCAAGATGAATGACAAAGTGCTTCCCTGTGTGCCGTGCATAATGGAATCTGATTCTGAACTTCCCCGGCTTCTTCACTGTCTATCGTCTTCACCATAATGGCCAGAACTGGACCTGCCCACTGGTTCTTAATACGAAAGGGGGTTTGATAAGCTAAGTAATGGGCTTGGAGGCTCAAGGAAACAGGTTTTAATTTCAGATTCGATCCTGACTTGCTCTCAGGTCGTAGATAAGGCACCTACCTATGGCTTAGCTTTTCCTATTTATGAAATAAGGAGGAAAAAAGACTTATAACAATGTCCAGGGAGACAAGACTATTAAATAAGCATGAAATACAAGGTATTATAAGTAACACATATTTATTTGTGCATTCTCATATGAACCATAAAGCATTTCAGCAGCACTTAGGGTTTTTAAGACAATTCACGAGGCAAGGTTTGAAATACAAAGATATAGAATATGTGGGCTTGACTCCCAAAAGCTAATGGTCCAGCTGGAGAGATGGGATGCATATATTAAAATTTATTGATTACTCCACTGACCATCCATCAGCAATTGCAGATTGACTTACAGAAACATAATAACCATATAATTGCTCTCCATCTTGAGACGTGATGTCATTTCAGTTCTGTGTTAACACTGAAAATAGACATTGCAAAAAAAATGGTATGTTTTTAAATGCACAAAGAATATAATGCTGTGTTCTGGCACCAACTGTTTCACACCAGCTGGGTGTCCTACAATTCAATTCTATCACTCACTACTTGGAGTGAACATCAGCTCTTACAATTTAGAGGGAGAGGTTCCCAGTAAGACAAATCTTACCATAGACACCAGATGCAAACAGGGTCCCCAGGCTACCTGCACTTCTGTCTGACTTGGGTACAAACTTAGGGGTTCCCACAACCCCTCTTCAGTTTCAACAATTTCCTAGAAAAAGATTCACACAAGTCTAGAAAGCACTGTGCAGCTGAGCATCGTGGGGCACACCTGTAATCCAGTCCTTGGAAGGCTCAGACAGGAAGATCACAGGTTTGAGGCCAGCCTCAGCAACTTCACAAGAGCCTCAGTAACTCAGCAAGACCCTGTTTCAAAATAAAACATGAAAAGGGCTGGGAGTGTAGCTTGGAGGTGGAATGCCTCTGGGTTCAATCCCCAGTAATAAGAAGAAAAGAAAGCACTATGCTTCTGATTACCATTGTATTGATTATGAAGGATAGAGATGAGCAGTCCAATGAAGACATATGTAGAGTAAGCTCTGTCAGAGTGCTGAGTGCAGAGTCTTCTGTCTTATGGGGTCAGGTGTACCACCCTCCCAGTACATCAACATGTTCACCAACCAAGAAGCTCCCCTAACCGCAGCATCCTGAGTGTTTTATCAGAATGTCATTTTGCAAAAACAATTGATAAAACCATGGGCCATGTGATTGAACTCAAATCTCCAAGCCCATTCTTCTCCCCAGAGGTTGGGCATGTGGCTAAAAGTTCCAACCTTCTAATCACTTGGTTAGTTCCCCATCATGCCTCATTAGCATAAACTCAAGTACCCAAAGGGGTTAATTATGAATAACAAAAGGCACACCTATCCCTCAGGAAGTTCTAAGGGTTTTGAAGCTCAGTGCTAGGAACCAGAGACAGACTAGAAATATCTGTATTATATCACAAAGGTATATGAATGTTTTTTGTGAATGCTTAATAATATATACTATTTCTAGTCATTTGTTTTATAAACAAATTGAGCATTATATTAGATATTTTTGCCACACAATGATAATAAATGGAAAGAGAACTTTCTTTAAAGATATGAAGGGTCTAGAAAATGGTGGCATTGGCTGTGATGCTGTTTCTCTTCTGTTGGCTCTCTGCTTCTACTTATCTGTTGAATTTCCCTCCAGAGACTACCCACTCCATTTTCTACATTTCAGATGAAGCTGATCCTATTGGTCCAGCTAGTTATCGCTGTCCCTTAAGCCCTCGTCAGTTCACTCTTGGAGTCAGGTGATAGCCCTGGTCTACTTGGTGTGTATGTGAGGCCTCAGTACAGCTAGGGTCAGTTTCCAGAACAAGGAACTATAAATAAGGTGGAGAAAAGGTGGCACAGGGAAGGACGGACACAATGACTCACACCGTTCCTATAAACAGCCCACCAGGAAAGGTATCACAGCAAGAAAAATGCCTTGCTTGGTTGTCTGTTCCCGCATCCCTTCTGTTACCACTGACAATCATCTTCCCCTAGTTACATATCCAGTCCTCCTAGATCCAGGTTCAGTCCTGTCCATTGTCAGTGGGAGGTAGACAATTATTGTCACCCCAGAGTTTAATGTCAGGTAAATCTTAGTTTTAATCTGGCTCACACCATCTATTTCAGTTCTAGCAATTAGACTTCAATTTTTGCTCGAGACCAAGCATTCGCTATATAACTCAAACACAATAAGCATATGATTAAATAAACCTTGTTAATGTGCCCAGTTCTACAAACTAAATAAGATCTAATGGTGAATAGCTTTCAGCATTCTTTATCTTCCATGACAAACCTACACCTTGCCTCCAACCAAACATGACCACAATCAACACCACTGTAAGGAGGGACGTGGATCGTAGTCTTATGGCTTTGCATTAAAAAAGTTAAGGAGCAG
This sequence comes from Graphiurus murinus, assembly GCA_004027655.1. Lineage (NCBI taxonomy): Eukaryota > Metazoa > Chordata > Mammalia > Rodentia > Gliridae > Graphiurus > Graphiurus murinus. The sequence goes on from PVLC010010076.1 coordinate 47,320, forward strand.
GAAGGGGAGAGGAGATACAAAGAAGTGCAAAGTATACAACTCAGGAGCTTTCTGTTTCATTGATCAACTGAGATACATATATCTAGATGCAGAGCAGTTTAAGAGAAGTGCATTGTGATGGCACGGAGGGGAGATGGTGCAGACACCCACAGGTAGAGAGACTCCTCCAGCTAGGGATGATCAAGGTTGACTTCATGGACATGGTAGAGTACAAATTAGGCATTAAAGTGTGGCTAGTATTTGAAGAACAGAAATCAGACAAGGTAGAAAAAACTGGCAAAAGAAAGGACAAAAGATAATGAAGCAATGAAGAGCAAACTAGTTTAATTAAAAAAAGATTTAGGATGGGATTCAGTGAAAGATAAGTAGACTGTTATCACTCCTGTATATTCAAAGACTCTTTTTTTTTTTTTTTGTGGAAGGACTGGGTATTCAACCCAGGGACATTCTACCTCCAAGATACACCCCCTGCCCTTTTATAATTTTTTTGTTTTGAAACAGGGTCTCACTAGGTTGCCGAGAGTCTTGCTACATTGCTAAGGCTATTCTTGAGCCTATGATCCTTCTGACTCAGCTTCCCAAGAACTGGGATTACAGGTGTGCACCACCACATGTTGCTCCAAAGACTATTTTAATAAAAAATCATGATCATGTATTTTCAGGAAAAATTCTAATTATTAATATGGACAAAGCAAAATATCACGAGACTGCCTGTAATTGGCTTCAAAGTAGAATAGTCTAAGATAAATAAATATAAAGGTTTACAATGTCACCATATTTGGATGCATACTGAATATTCCTTGAATAAGTGATTTGAACTATGTGTATCAAAGGAAGAGAAGAAAGATTTTCAATTGCTATTGCTGGCTCTACAAACCAAAATAATGTCTCTTGGACTCAGCTGTCTCCTTGTATATATAAACAAAACAGCCTCTACACTTTGTTTCTTTTCCAGCCAAGAGAAATTAGGCTCCCAGGGCTTCAGACAGCTGTCATGCATTTCCCTGACTGCCGCCACATGCGTGTTGGGTTCTGCAGATCATTACCAACACCAACATCTGGCTCTGCTTGCTTTCTTTCAAACAGAGCTTAATTTTCCTGTTTCCAGAAACAGGAAATACCATGTGCACTTCAGTGAAATTTGGGATTAAATATTTCTAAAAGCAACTGCTGTTTTTACAAGACATCTTGGAGTGATGGTTTATTTTATGGCTTTTGCCTGTGGGAATTCTTCTCTCTGGATTGCTATGAAATTTCCAAGGTCCCTCTCCTTTCTATCAAGCTGCTCTTGTGCTTTTCTTCATCCTGGGAAGTACATGTCTGAGAATCCACTGAGGGTCTGATCACCTACCACACAAGTAACATTTCAAACCCCAATAGTTTCTGTCGCCTATTCAGAATGGTAGGTATGACCACTGCCATATGTATGGAAACCTCACTCTCACCGGCCCCCACCACTGTCAACCACCACCCCTCTGTAGGAAGTTTTCTGTTTTTTGGGTGTAGGGAAGGGAGGAAAATTGAGCAGATACTGAATATTCTTTCCTCATGGGGAGGTAGGAATAGGTAAAGAGCCAACTCTTTCAGAGAATAACAACGACTACTATTACCCCCTTATTCAGACAAGGAAACTTTTGTAGACTGAAAAAGAATGCTATGAACCAATGCATATTCTTCCACTTCCATAAGGACTCCTGGCCGAAAGAAAAAGCCATGGTATGCTGAGTTGCCTCTTCCAGTCATCTTTCGACCACCTCTTTTATATAACAAGAGATGGCCTCCACTCCAGGGAGGGTACAAGACCGAGAGTAGAAAAGTCTATTTACTGAGAAAGTATTGATTGGAGGTGTAAAGTGATTGGTGCAACCCAAGAGACAAAAACCCCGGAGACCAGTCCAATCAGGGAAGGCTTATTAAAGGGAAGCTGCCAGGCTGTCTCATGTAGAAGAGCAGCAGCATTAGGGGTCTGTGAGAACATGTTTAGAGAAGGGAGACCAGGGGAGGAGGTCACAGAGAGCAGGGGAAAGGGTGGTGCTCGCGGACAAGGAGAGCAGGGAAGGGGATAGTGCTTAGTTTCGGGAACAACCAGACTCAGTTGCTCACTCATGGTGGGGACTGGCCTTTGTGGTCAGGGTTGGAGTGTTTCTGCTCCTGCAACTGCTCCCCAGGTTGGGTCAGACTGCCCCATTTTGACTTGTTATGGTGCAGTTGCATCTTTTATTTTTACTGCCTGCGGTTACTCGCACCACCCACTAGGCCCCATGTACCCTCTGACCTAACAGGAGGAAGATATATAACGGCAAGAGCAACAGAAATGTACCAGCCGCTGACAATCTTGCACACCTTTCTGATGTTGAGATGGCACAAGTAGCTTCCCTTAGAACTTAGAACTGAAGCTCTTATTAACTTTATAATATTTCTTTCTCAAAATTCAAGTGTTATTTGTTGGCTGGTACATGGTTTGTGATCAATAAACACACATTTTTCTCTGATGCCTATGTAAAATGTATTTATAAAAGTTGTGCTATGTTTAAGTGATAAAGGCAGCAGTAAAAGTGAACCTAAGAAATCTCCATCAACATTCTGAGCACTCACATCCATTTTGCAGCCACAAATCAAACGCTGATGTCAGGATAGAAATTTAAGGACTAAGTAAAGCCAGAGTGACATAGGACAATGGTAATATCCACTCTTTAATCTGTAATGCAAGACATTTCTGTAAGATGCCCCTGCCTTCACTTTTGTAAGTACTATCTCTCTTACATCATAATTTCTTTCTCCCAGTAGAAAGATCTGGAAGTGTCAAATGCTTAAGCCCTGCCTTGTCCTCTGTAGTACGGTGTGAGGTCACAGGGTTACATTAGCAGGCTTTGCCTTGATCACCCCTGAAAGCCTTTTCTACATGATTCTCCTGTTCTCAGAGGAGCCCTAAAGTCACTCTAAAGTCTTCTGTCAGAAAAGGAAAGTACTCTCTTAAAAACTGCAGTCAATCATGACTTATATTAACATGATAAAATGAACATTAGGAGAACTCTAGTTACAGATTCTGACTCTAGGAGAGATAATAAGGAAAGTCCACTCATTAAAACCAAGCACTTATTAGAGGCCTACTATGTGCTTGAAGCTATCCTCGCTTCGTACTAGGTAATCAAAGATGTAGCGATATGATTACACCTGACAGATGGAGTCTCTGTGCTTCACACTGCACCTTATGGCCTCTCTACACCACTCTGCCCTATGAGCGAGCAGCTGGGTTAAGAGGGAGTTTCAGTAATTCTTAAGACACTGAAATTGAATGTCCATTTCTGTAATAGTTCTTTAAAGCATTTATTATAGGTTTTAGGGATCTATTTATTAATATCTGATTATACTTTCCCATACATGAAATCAAATGTGGAATCCTCAACATGTCAGGTACAAGTAAGGCCTAATTTACCAGTATAGTGTCAATGTACCTTCCTCTTCTTAGTTGCAGGCTGCTGGTACTCAGTCTCCACCAGCTTCTCCTCCTTAGCCATCAAATACCACCTTCATTCTTCATCTTCAGTCCCTAAATTCCATCCTTCCATCCCTCCCATAAGTCCCACTTCTATCTTCAGCCAGAATCCTTACCCAAACCTATAACCTTTCAGGCTTGGAATTATAATTACCAGGCATCCAGACTTCGGTATCTTTGAGGGTTAATCTCCTGCAGTTAATACATGGAAGCCAGGCGTGGTGGTGCACGCTTGTAATCCCAGCATTCGGGAGGCTGAGACCAGAGGATCCGGGTTCCTGGCCAGCCTCAGCTACCTAGTGAGGTACTCCACAACTTAGCGAGACCCAGTTTCAAAATAAAGAATAAAAAATAGGGCTGGGGGTGTAGCTCGGAGGTAGAATGCCCCTGAATTCAATCCCCAGTACCAAAAAAAAAAAAAAAAAAAAAAAAATCCATGGATGCTCCAGTCCCTCATATGAAATGGCATAGTACTTGCATATAACCTATACATATTCTCCTATATATTTTAAATCACCCTAGATTTCTTATAATTCTTAATGGAGTGTAAATACTATGTAAATAGTTGTTATTCTATACTTTTTAGGGAATTATGACAAGGAAAAAAGTCTGTATATATTTAATACAAACACAACCTCCCCTCACTCTGAGTATTTTCAATCCATGGTTAGTTGAATCCTATGGAGAGCAAAGTGTTAACACTCTATTAACTTATCTGTATACTTAAAAAGCATTTTGGAGCTAGCTAGGAAATCCAAGTTTTATATTTTCTGCTCTAAATCCTAAATGAACTAATTTAAATGTTAACATTTAAAATGCAGGCATTTCATAGGATTCCTGTGTTAGGGCAAGAAGAATTGGGAATTTCAGTA
>PVLC010010077.1:0-51401 GCA_004027655.1 Graphiurus murinus
GGGCTGCCAGGAACTCATGAATGGCTCGTTCTATCTGTGGCCTGAAGATGTGGTTTAGTTTTGGATCCACCACTTGAGAAATAATCCTGTCCACTCCTGCTTCCAACATCCCTGACCTGGTGGAGACAAAATGGATCCCTCTGTAATCTGGTTCCCTTGAGAATCATCTTTAGCCCAACCAGCCCAGTGTCATGTGAGAGTGCAGGGAAGGTCCACCCGGCCCTCCTAGGGAGTTCTTTCTCAGGGCAATCCACCTACTCCACAGAGCTGGGGCCACTGTATTTTCACTTTTGAGGGGCAGATCACAACCAGCAGCTGCCCATTATTTCTCATTTGCAGTCTCATTCTCACCTGTTACCACTTCAACTTGTACAAGGAACTAAACAAGACTAACCTGACTGCCCAAAGACAAAGAATAAGTGACCACACGGAGGAGGGAACCAGCCAGCACACATGGGGCTGAAAAACCTTAATCACGCTGTCAATGCCAGTCTTGGATCTGACTCTCTTTCCTCCAGCACTTACCCTCTTACTAGCCTAAGCAGAGGCCATCTCTGGCAGCAACCTGGTACTGATCCTCAATGTAAACCACACAAAGCACCAATTTATATCACCAGCGATTCCATGTGGCCTCGATGTTTGCATATTGTAAGAGCCCCTGGTGCTACCACTTTCACACCCCCTCCCCATTCCTAACCTGTGGCATCACTAATTTGCCCTCCATCTCTGTAACTGTTAGCTCATGGATGTTATAAATGGAATTATGTACCAGGTATTCTTTTAATGTTGGCTTTTTCTCACTCATCATAATTTTCTGGTATTTCTATTTTTAAAGGGATAGGACAGCCAGGCATGGTGGCACATGCTTGTAATCCCAATATTTGGGTGGCTGAGACGGGAGGATCTGGGTTCGCAGCCAGCCTCAGCTACTTAGTGAGGCTCTCTGCAACTTAATGAGACCTTGTTTCAAAATAAAAACTAAAAAATAGGGCTGGGGGTGTAAATCAAAGGTAGAATGACCTTGGGTTTAATCCCCAGTACTGCAGAAAAAAAAGGACAGGTTCCACAGGCTTTTAGACATTCAGGAGTTTAGTGGATCAAGGAGTTCTGAACTTAAGTGCTGGTGTTAAAAGAAAAAAAAAAAAGATTCTGAGCAGATTAGAAAAAGCTCATCTCAGGACACCAGATGCCATGACCTACTCCATTGAGTGCTCGGTGACACTGAAGTCACTTGGATGAACCCTCTGTGGTGCCTCTATCAGCGAAGGCTCAGTTTGTACTGTGAAGGACAATTCCTGAGAAGGCCATGACTTCCTGAAAGCTGCCACCACACTTTAGAGGTGGCCAGGACAGACTTGAAGAATTCACAGAACTTGTGAGAATGAAGATTAAGCTCCTCTTGCCCATGATCCAAACACTGGAATCTGGCTATAAAGTTCACAAGCATGTTTAGACTAGACTGAAAACTTGAAACAATAAGGAACAAGCCTCACGATTTGGAAGAGCTTCCTATGTACCTAGCAGAGACGTGCACATGGGTGGCTTATGGAGATGGGTAAACTAGTGAGAATGCAACTGAGTGTTTTGTCGCTGCACCCTGGTTTTAATGGAGGAGAGACGGCTGCAGTTGATGTAAAGTATCATCAACCTCAACTAAACAGCAACTCGCATCAGCCCTCCTGGGCATTGTACCTATGATTACTGCTTTTTCAAAAGCTCTTAATCCTGAATCACTTACTGAACCACACTTTGCCTTAGACCATTTCGCAACTGGTTCTTGTTCATGGTAGGATTCCATTCCTGCTTGTCCAGATGTGTTGACACAAAATTATCCACTTTTTGCCTCAGGTTTTGGTAAGCTGGCTAAAATATTAAAGAGACAATGTCAGATGTTATATGTTACAAAGTTGTGGAATTCAGTCATTCAGAATACTGCTTCTCATAAAAAGTGTATTTTCTAATGCAAACACCCTTCCTTCCACATGACTATGCAGACTGCCATGTGGTGAGGCGGCCATGAACTACCAGCTATCACCAGTGCCCATTTCTGGTAGTGGGCACTATGCCAGACACTTTGCTAATATGGTTTCCTGTGCTTTTCCAATAGCTCCTCCTGCCCTCATTTAGAGATTAGACTTTCAGACTTAGGAAGAACAAACAACTTGCCCACATGGTTAAAATATGGCAAAGCCAAGGATAGGCCTAGGCTATTTCTGAATCAAAGATACTGAGTTTTAGGACAAGCTACACTACTGTCTTATTTTCAACAAGTCACCAAACCTCTGAGTTGCAATCATTTCCATCTGTAAGACTGAAATGCTCCTGTTTCACTCACCTCAAGGTGTTCCCAACAACAAACCCAGGAAAAGTTCCCTGTATAAAGTGTAGGGCCACTCAAACCTCAGCCTGACTCAAGAATACAGACCAAACTCAGAGTCTGTGAACACTGTGAAAGGCTGTGTGGAAGCAGCACATTAGTCCACAAAAGAGTTCAAGAAGCACTTGCTGGTCACAAATGTTCTAGACCCAACTACGATCAGGAGAACAAGTTTCTCAGTGAACACATGTGCTGAGCTCCCAAGAACTTCTGATACTATCAGCTACTCTTCTCCAAAGCAGGTACAGTAGTGTTGACTGCTGCTGGGATCCTCACTCTTCCCTCCCTCCCACTGCAGGCAGAGTACAATTCCTCAACCACTGAGTTTAGCAATGTAGAGCTCTGGCGAGCAGAATTGGCAATAAGAGGCCTTAAATGTGTTTGTGCCGTCGGATCTGGTTTTGTACCCTGATGATCCCATATGAGAGCATGTAGTGGGTACCACAGATTGCTCCTATAGCCTGGGGCCTGGAATGTATACATGTGCAGCAAGCCAAAGCCCAACCCACAGACCAGATCCAAGTTCAGGCAAACTGCAGCCAAACCACCTAGCTGAAGCCTAACTAGATCGGCTAAACTTTGGCTTGCTTGCAGCCCTAACTGTACTAGAACATGTGCTGGCTATACTCCACAGAGGTTTAGTTTGTTATGCAGCATGGCTGTGGCAAAGATTGCTAGCAGGGAAATGAAGTTGACAAAGGAACCAGTAAGGCTTCAACTCCATGACTGGACTCTTCCAAAGGCTTAAGGAAGCAGACATGCAAGCAAAGACTCCACTAAACCTTGAAAGGTAACATTTAGTGGAGGAATAATAGCCACAGATCCCCATGGACTATCTGCCTAGCAACTCCTCTTTCCTGGTAATCAAGCTCTTTTTAAAAGTGTAGCAGCTGTCATGTTCTCCTGGCCACAAAAACAATGCAGACATTCTCTGGGATTTTCTGAACTCAAATGAAAGTCGTCTTTTGAAGAAAGAAGCTGCACGAGATAATCAAGGGATATTAGTAACCAAAAGGATGACTTCACTCAACAGGGACAGTAAAATAGGTATAGAGAACAGAAATGAAAGAGTGCTGGTAAAAATACTTGGTTCTATATGCATCCCTATCCTTCTGGCAGTTTTTTCATTCATCCTTCCTTGGGTTTCATGAGACAACAGATACTCCCCTTTGCTTATAGATTTAGATTTGTCGACTGGAAACCATGAATCCTGATACTATACTACGCAAAATAACTCACCTAGTTTGAGATAACAGAAACTATTTACTGAAAACAGACATAGTACAAGGACCATCCCCATCACATCTTAAACCCTGACAATACAGAATAATCCCTTCAGTTCAAGAATTCAAAGAAGCCAGCTGGGCGTGGTGGCGCACACTTGTAATCCCAGCATTTGGGAGGCTGAGACCGGAGGATTTGGGTTCTCTGCCAGCCTCAGCTACCTCGTGAGGCATTCCACAACTTAGCGAGACCCTGTTTCAAAATAAAGAAGAAAAAATAGGGCTGGGGGTGTAGCTCGGAGGTAGAATGCCCCTGGGTTCAATCCCCAGTACCGCAGTAAATAAATAAAATAAAAATAAGTAAGAATTCAAAGAACCTAATGTGCCTGTTTAACCCTTTACTGTTCTACCCACCCCTCTATTCACCTATCAACTTGTTCTACTAACTTGTATTTTGGAGGAGCTGCAAAGCAAATCAGACATTTCTTTGCTTTCCTCTAAACATTTCAGCAGTCTTTGGTGGGGCCCAAGAACATACATTTCTAACAAGTTCCCAGATGATGCTGGCTTAGCATGCTTCCTTATTCTTGTATTCACACAGCTGAGCACATTAAAGGCTAATAAATGTTTAATGAATACAGTAATTCCCTTATGTGTAATGTCTAATTTTAAACTCAGTTTTGTTATGAGATAGGCAAAAGATTTCTATAGAGGAGAAACCACTACCCTAGAGGGGCCCAGACAGTAACACAGTCTCCTAAATCTACCTCAGTCTTATTATGGAAGTTCTGAAAAGGGAGAAAGTGAACATTCCATCAACTACAAAATGTCGGGCACTTACCACACGTTACTCCATTAAATCCAAATACCTTTGGCAAGTACAGTGAAACTGCATTTTATTGGGGAAACTGGTCTATGGCATTATGATCCAAAATTGGTACTGACTCCCTTTTAATCAACGATGGGTACAAAATAAGAGAGCTGCTTCTACAATTTATCTTAATCTCATGCCAGTCTGCAGATCACTGAGCTGGAGAGAAGAAATAAATAGGTATTAATATGCTGATGACTGTGCATTCAAACCACTCAGTGTTTAATGTCAGCTGCTTAGTGGTGAATAGAGAATGGGTGGTAATTCTAAAGCATTTTTGCATACCTTCTTGGATCCACTGTTTTTAACACACTAAGGCTTGTTATTAAGAGGCTCAAAGGAGTTCCACCTAGGGAAAGACGGTATAAACTCTGAAATCCGTATTGAATTTCGGTTCAGAGACCAGAGTAAAATCACAGCCTGTAAGCCAGTGCATCCCGCAAAAAGCTCTTGGTACTGCCCCAAGCGGCGGAACACGTCACTGCTGAGATTTTTGAGATTTCTTTTGTTTTACTCGCGCGGCTTTAAAGAAATCAAAGCTGCGACCTCGAGGGCCCCACATCCAGCCCGCTCCCCTCTACCTTGGTGTCCACGTCGGCCAGACAGTCCCGGCGGAAACTGTCAAACAGGCCCCGGCTCTTCAGCTGCTCCACGATGAGGGCGATGAGCTGCGGGTCGCCCGGAGGCAGCGAGGCGGGGTTGACCGGGCCGCCACTGCCGCCCGCGCCCGCCGCCCCCGCCGCGGCCTGGCCGGCCCCGCTGCCGCCAGCCGCACTCGCGGCCCCGCCACCGCCGCCGCTGTCAGCCATGCTCGCGCCCTGCGCCCGCGACGAAAACCGAAGCCGGCTTCTGCTCCGGGATGCTGGGCCCGGGTGACAGGGAGGAGGCGGAGGCGGTGGCGGCGGGGGCGAAGGAGGAGGCGGAGGCGACAGCGGCGGTGGCGGCAGGGGCGGAGGAAGAGGAGGAGGAGGCGGCGGCGGAGGTGGCGGAGGTGGTGGCGGCGGCGGCGGCGGCAGCGGCAGAAACCGCCCCCTCGGCTCTTGGCGCTCCTCTGATGACGTCACAAACGGCCTGTGCATTGTGGGACGGCTGGTTTCCTGCAGCCATCGCTGGCGCTCTTATAGGTGAAGATCTGACCGGCGAGAACTACAACTCCCGGCAGGCCTCGGGCTCGCTCAGCACGCGTTCGCGGGGAAGCCTAGGAGTTGTAGGCTCTGGTCACGTGATCGCTGTGACCTATCGGCCCTCCCCGCGCAGCCGCGCAGCCTATGAGAATCACCTGCCAAGCAAATGAAAACCATGGGTCACCAGGTTTATCTCTTAGAGACTGTGATTCAGTATTTCTGGGTCGGTGCCTAGGAATCTGTGCTTTCTACCTGCTTCCTGGCGTCCTACTTGAACAATGTAATTCGGGGAATCTGGGAAACAGGGCTGGGTCATATTTCTGTTATTCAAAAATGTGTGCCACTTCTGCTTTTATTAGCAATGTATACTTGTCTTATAAAATCGAAAAATAACAAAAGTGTAAGAATAAAGTAAAAGCTGCTCTTTTGTCTCTGATTTCTCCCAAGTATTAAATATTGCCAGTATTACTACTAACAAGTTAAATATCGAGTAACTGCAATATGCCAGGCGTGATGCTGCGCTGTTTACTCACACTACTTCAGAACTATCTGAAAGCAGGTACTACTATTACTGTTTTTTTGCAGATGCAGAGAAGGAGGCTCAACAGAATTTGCCATCCTCACCATATACCTAGAGGCTTAAGAATAGGATTTGAACCCAGGTTTCCTGAATCCAAATCCTGTATATTTAATCTAAGGTATCCTGAGAGCCAGCTGGCATTATACCATAGGTAAAACCTGATATCCTGGCTTGTTTATACCCACAACTCACCATGGAACTCCACAGTTGCCACCACTTTCATCTTTTTGCTCATTATTATCTCAACTCCCGTTGAGAGTTATTCCCTCTGCTGTTATTCCCTCATCTTACACGAGCAGTGGATGTGATGTAGATAATAAATTCTGCGATCCTCTTGATTTCAGGGAAGATGCAGATTAGTCAGAGATCCTAGTGGCTCACAACTTCGACATTTACTACTCGAGAATTTAAATGAGCCCTCACAATAAGTATCCAGGCGTTGGGTGGTTATCATTAGTCATTCTCAGTGATTAAATTAGTGACAATAATTCTTAATAACACCGTCCTTGGGATTACCTGGTGTCTGTTCCTACTCATTGACTGCACAAATTGCTCATCTTCAGCCCCATGAGAGGCCTATCAGTCTGCCTTGGCCCCAGGTTTATTTTCAAGCTCCCTGACCCTTCTGACCAGTCTAGTCTCCATTTTTGGCACATCACACTTTCTATAATCAGGAGAATCTTTTGGGGCCCTTAGACTTAACCTGGCCCTGTGCCTGACGCAGACTTTTAGAGCCTCAGTTTTGTAGCAATTATTGCAATACAAATGAATAATTTATGGACCAGTTGGCTGCCTGTTTCCCCTCTAGAGTGTAAGCTTTGGAGCAGGAACCAGAACTTGCTCATCACTGTGTCTTCAGCCGTTGGTTCAATAGCTCAAGGTAAATGCATAAGTTCCTGTTTCCTGTAGCTGTGGGACAGAGTCAGAGGGTGTGTGGCAGAGAGTGTGTGGGTAGGATCATTTGTAGTCAGTCTTCGGGAAAACATTGTTACAGCAGGAGATGATGGATTAATCTTTCATGACTAATGGGCACGCGATCCTGGAGACTGATAGCAGATGGTTTACACTGTGGAAATCTTACTATCTGTCCTGGGGCCCTTGTGTCTTGGTTGCTGGAAGTTTGGGCCTTGAGAAGATGCTGTACCCCTTAGCCCATGACCTTGCCTGTGGAATTTACAGTAAATGAAGTGGGAGTAGGGTGGGAATCTGGAGTTAAGATAGTCAAGACTAAGGAAGGTTTGTTATTAATCCAAGTTTTGCAATTGGAGGCCTTTACTCCATCCAAAATGTGTTCCTCTGCAGTCAGGAGTCATGTAATACACAAAATGGTCAGCAGATGGAGACATCGCCGTATTAATAGCCCAGAACATTTAGAAATGTGCAGAATATTGTTTTAATTTTGATCTACGTAGTAATCTCTTTTTAAAGGTGTCCTTTAGATAACAGATTGTTTTTTATTCTCAATGTAGGAGGGTTCCAGAGGCATTTCTGAAAAGAAAGGCCATGAGTGATCAGTACTGTATATGAAATCCACTTACCTCAGAAGTTACAATGTGCTGCATTGGGTGTTGATGGAAATGTTGGCATTTCGTTTTTTGGTCTTTGGGCAAGATGGTACCAATAGTTGTACTTACTCCTTTTAAAAGTGTCAGTGATATAAAACGTTCGGAAGGGCTGAAGTACCAGTCAGGCCCTCGGGTGTGAGACCCTCCGAGAGTAGACAGGCCCTTGCTCATGATACCATCTCTGTTTTTAAACAGTTTTCTAGGGGGTTTCTGACAATGGGCCAGGTCTGGGAATGGCTGCTCCTTTGGGTGGAATTTTCAGACCCCATTAACAGGTTTGGATACTACACAGATAGTAGCCACTCCCTTGCATCATCACCAGTGTCTTAGTCTATTGTCTGTTACTATAACAAAATACCTGAGACAAGATAAGTTATAAAGATTAAAGGTTTATGCAGATCATGGTTCTGGAGGCTGGAGAAGTCCAAGAGCATGGTACCAGCATCTGGTGAGAGCCTTCCTGCTGCATTATAACATAGCAGAGGACATGGTGTGTCAAATGGCAAAACCAAACAAGCATACTAGTCTGGATCTCTCTTCCTCTTCTTATAAAGCCACTAATGCCCTTGTGGGGGCCCCATCCTTATGATCTCATCTAATCCTAACTACCTCTCAAAGGCCCCACCTCCAAACACTATTGACATATGAGTTAGGGGTTTAAGTTTCCAGCACCTTAATTTTGGGGAGGCACATTCAAACCATGCAACTCAGGACTCACTCTGGTCTGTCACCTCTCTGTAGCTAAAACAGAGAGTAGCCCCTACTCTGGACATCCCAGTCCCTGCTGCCCACCAGGCAGTTTCCAGCAGAGAGTTCATTCCAGAGGAAGCCTAGGGCTACTGAGGAACGTCATCCTCCAGGGAGCCTGTGGGTGAGTGCCAGGAGACTGGCTGGGCTCCTGTGCTTACTGCTCCCAGCCCCATCAGTGCTCCATTAGTGAGCCGCGTGCAGTTGGAGAGGTGTGTTTTCTGTAGCACACCCCAACGTAGGGATTTCCTCCAGCCCCTGGGTGCTGATAAGGAGTGTGTAAATCCCGATGACTCAACTCCATTGCAAGGTGGTTTAGGTTGGGAGGTTCTACTTGGGGCAGGGGGGGGCATCATACTACTACTCACCAGGTAGTCCTGGGTCCCTGCCCTCCAGACCCAAGGCAGGATGGGCCTTCTCACTTTAGGCAGGGCCAGTGACTAGTCGTTGCCAAGCAACTGTGATACCACAGCAGTTCATCTGATAGCCATGATGGCTACCGAGTGACCAATGGGAGAGGAGTGTATCAGCATGCATACACTGGACATAGGGGTGGTTCACGCCTTGGATTGGACAGAATGCAACAGTGTAAGATGTTATCCCACTACTTGCAACAGTATGTGATTTAATTGTTTACTTCTAGAATTTTCCAATCAAGATTTTTAGACTGTAGCTGACTGTGGGTAACCAACCGAGGGACCTGAGGTGGTGTACACGGGGGGTACTGTGGCATGAATGTTAACTTGCATGAATGTATCAGCTGGAGTATCTTGGTTGAGACGATAGGGTAAGATAGAACCTGATACCATTCTATCACTTACCTCTTGAGGTTCTGATCTGCTCAAGAAACCAGAGATCCCAGCCTCGAGGTCATGAAAAGATTCCTGGTGGGCTTGGAAAAAGCAGAGAAGCACAGAGGTGAGAAAGAATATGAGAAACTTTAACTCTCTCAATTTACACGGTTCAGAGAGGGTGAGCTACTAACCTGTAGTCATACAGCAAGTCTGTGGCCGAGCTTGGGGTTAGGATGATGATCTTTTCACCCTGGCATTGAGCTATAATCTAGAGGTCAGAGTTTTCCAAAACAAACTGGAAAGAGGACAACTCTCTCTCAAAGATCCTCATTTCATAATATTTGTTCTCATTCCAAATGACCAGAGATCCTCCTTCCCTCCTAGAGAAAGGCCTCACCAGGGCCTCTTCTTTTCTTTCTCAACCATCTGTCTCCATCACTTCTTGAGGAATGGCAAAAAACTGCTGAATTGATCCTTTCAGTGGACATGCATCTGAACCAAAGAGATTTGGAAGAAGACTTGCTTATCCCCACGGCGGCTGCCAGTGCCACCCCTGGCTGCAGAGCCTTCTGGGCTGGGCCGCTCGGCCCCAGATCCACGGGCCGTTTTCTGAATCGTTGGCACGTTCCTCCACACTGTCCTGACAACCCTCAGCCATGAGATTAAAAATCTAGTTACTGCATCTTGCTCCGGATGCCTTTGTCCTTGCCAGCCATGCGACAGAGAAGCCTGGGAGAAGGAGCCTCCGCTTGGCCTGCAGTGGGCTGAAGCGCCTCGGGCTTGACAATGGGATTCCTGGTGGGAGGAGGAGAGAATGTGCAGCTTGCCAGGAATGGGTGAATGAGAGAAAGCAAGAGGAATAAAAAGCGGACTTTGGGCTTTGCATGGAAAAATTCCAGCATCTCAGCAGAAGCCCTGCTGCCTGTCCTCCAAGACTGGCTTGAAAGTGCTGAGCAGGCACGTTTGTTTTCCCGTCCTGGTGCCCTTGGGCCCTTGGCCTGGGTCCAGCACTCAGGGCTGGAGAGCTGGGATTTGAAGGCGGAAATGGCTCCGAACCCAGGCCAGCCCTGGGAGGCAGTGCCCCCGGCCAGTTTGCTGTCTGGCCAAACCTTCCTGCGTCCCCCTGAATGCAGACACTAGTACAAACACCACACGGCAAAAACTCCCAAGGAATTTTAAGGAATCCTCTATGCCAGAGGAATTTTAATTACTCTTAATTAGGGAAACACTTTCTAGAAGACCACTGTGGGGGGGCTCACTATGACATGGGTGTCCCTGAGCTGTGAGAAGATGAAGTTTGGCCTGGTTGCCCTCTGTGTCCGCGCCCTTGACTTCGGGAGCTACAGCAAGCAAGGGACTGGCAGATTTCTGTTGGATAAAGCAATAGGAACGACGGCATCCCCAGAGCGCTTGCCCCTGCCTTGGCCGGTTTCAGGCTTACAGACTGACATCAAGATGTGCAGGGGAGCCTGGGAGAGAGCGGCATCCCAGCTCTCAGCTGTCAGAACGAGGCTGGAGCCCCAGCTTCGTGACTTCTGGGCCAAGAAACCTTGAGCAGGTTGCTCAACCCCCTTATCTACAAAACAGGAATCGCCATGGCGACCACACAGGATGGCTGGTGGTTGGAACAAAGTCTTGCGTGTAAAAGTGCTCATCATTTAATCAGTGCTTGGTCCCCTGTGAGTCTTGAAACATTCTTGTGGCTGGCCAGGCCTGGCACTGAGTGGACCCTGGAAGCTGTGCTGGCCCTCGCTGTTCCGCTGAGTGCATGCATTTGTTTGCTCCTCTGTTCATGCAAATGTTTGTCCAGTGCCCTCGACGCACGGCTCTGTGTGGGACCCGGGGCTGTGACGGTGAGCTCAAGGTAGCAATCTTAGCTCTTGGAGCACACAAGCCAGCAGCAAACAAACACAGAACAAGCAAGGTCAAGATCAAAATCACATTGAGTACAAATTAGTAAGGTGTTCAGGGAGGGCCCCTCTAGGAGATACACTCAGGCTGAGAACTAAATAACAAGAAGGTGCCAGCCACACTCAGACCAGTGGGAAGGGTCCCAAGGGAGGCTGTAACAGGACTCAGGCCTGAGGCAGGGGCAAGCCAGCTCTGACTAGGGGCCACCAGGAGGCCAGCATGGCCATAGCTGATGGAGCAACAGGAACAAATAGCAGACGGGGTTCTGGAAGGCCTTGCAGGAGTCTGGGGTGTGTCCTACGAGCTCTGGGAAGCCCTTGGAGAAGACACTCCATGCTGTCAGGAGCCAGGGGGCAGAAAGTTGACCTGGGGGACTGGAGTGGGTTGAAGGCTGGAACACATGGTGGGTATGGACAGCTGGCTTTGTCTCTGTTTTGTCCTGTACCTGCTGTAGCTCTGCATGTGATGGCAGGTCTCTGAGAATAGTGGTACCATTCTGCTGAACTCAGACCTACTATGTGTGGCCTGTTTTCTCAAAAGTGCCTGTCTTAGTACCTTTTGCTGTTGCTATAACTACATACCCACAGACTGGGTAATTCATAAAGAATAGAAGTTGAAAGCCGGGTGTGGTGGCGCACGCTTGTAATCCCAGCATTTGGGAGGCTGAGACCGGAGGATCCAGGTTCGAGGCCAGCTTTAGCTACCTAGTGAGGCACTCTGCAACTTAGTGAGACCCTATTTCAAAATAAAGAATAAAAAAAGAGGACTGGGGGTGTAGCTCGGAGGTAGAATGTCCCTGAGTTCAATCCCCAGTACTGCAAAAAAAAAAAAGAAGTTGATGTAACTCACAGTTCTAGAGTCTGGGAAGTCCAGTAGCATGGTGCTTGGCTGCTTGCTGCATCATAACATGGAGAGACGGAGCAAGCTGCCAACTCGGGTCTCTTCCTCTTCTTGAAAGCCACTAATGCCATCATTGGGTTCCACCTGCATGATCTCATCTTAATTACCTCCCAAAGATCCCACTTCTAAACATCACTAACATAGGTATTTGAGGATTATGTCCCACACATGAATTCTGGGGGACACACCCAACCAGATCTGCACGTGTCCCCAGCCTGGGGCCCCACACACATGCAAGGCTGGAGTCCCTCACTGCCCTCTGTGTGTAAGGAGAATGCTTGTGCTGGTGCCAGGCCCTGCTGGAGCTGGAGTTGCCCTCCCCAAGCTGGGCCTGAGGGGCCAGTGGTCAGGTGAACTCCAGGCTGAGCTCACCCCATGACCAAACCTGCCTTTGTCAAGTTATGACAAACAGTGGCCCTGCAGCCACCCTGGGGTTCAATCTGACGTCCCAAGACCATGTTGGCATGAACAGCCAATTCACAGACTGGTGTCTCCTTGGGGGTCATACAGCCAAGTGCTACGGTGGAGTCTGAACTCTTTCCACTGAAAGAAAGATAAGAAGTTAAGAGATATTTAATCTAGCTCCATCCATCCATCCATCCATCCATCCATCCATCCATCCAGTAAACGTCTGTTAAGCATCTGCTATGTGCCATGCATTGTATTAGTGCTAAGTTATATATTAAATATGGGGAACTAGATGTTAAACAGAATAGTAAACAGAATAAAAATGATTCTGGTCATGAAGGACATGAGTTTTGTGTGTGTGGGGGTAGTAAACAGACACAAAATAAATATGTAGTTCTGAAAAAACTACACACAGTATGTTCAGGGGCCAGTGTGTCAAACCTGGTGTGGTAGCACAGGTTCGAGCCACTCAGGGAAGGTCTGGGTCACACAAAGTCATCTTGGAGGATACTTGTAAAACCACGGGAATGCTGGGGACTGTGGGGTATTCTACCTCTGAGCTGCACCCCCAACCCCTGTTTCTGTGTATTTTATTTTGAAACACGGTCTTACTAAGTTGCTGACACTGGCCTCAAACCTGCCATCCTCCTGTCTCAGCCTCCCAGGGATTACAGGCATGTGCCACCTCACCGAGCTGAGTTCATTGTGAACAGAACACACCATGCTAAATAAATATGAAAGCTGTGCTATAGACAGAGTCACAGTCTGGCTGATATTCAGATGAGCTGAGAAATCCTGATGCTAATGAGTTGTTATTTAATATCCATTGAGTGTGTTTGTAAACATGAGGATGAGGATGACAGGTCTGTGGAGCAGCCAGTGTCAGGCACTGTGGCAGGTGGGCACTGCGTCCCAGGGCTGGGCACCAGGCTATTACCTGTTACCTGGAGGTGAAGCCGACCCTCACCCCCCATCTGCAGGTGGGAAGGCCCCACACAGTGACCACCCACCTGTGTGTGCCAAGTGAGGGTCTACGCTGCGGATTCCCCGGTTGTCTATTGTGTTTCCCTTCAAGATTTGCCCTCCTCACCAGATCGCTACGGAGATGAACTTGGCAACGTTTGGAATGCCTAGAGTTCATTCTCTGGCAGGCAGATCTTCATACTTGATGAAGTCGAGGTTGTACCTACATCTCGGTGACGCAGATGAGAAGGTTTGCTTGGCGGAGCAATATCTTTTTAGCTTGGGAAACAGAATCCACATTTGAGAAGATAGTGCTATTTCTGTCTCCAATCTGATGTTGCAGCCATTTCAGTTCCAAGCTGTGTCTCGTTCCAGAGCAGAATCCCCCCTTCTCTGTCCCTCCTCCCCTCCTCCCCTTCCTTCCTCTGGCTCCTTTCCTGCCCACTCTATTGCTCCTCCTCCCCCTCCTCCGTCTCCACCTCTTTCTCCCTCTTTTCCTCTCCTCCTTTTAAAATCAATCCACACTTACTTATCTTTTGATCTAGATATAATAGTGATCCAGGGTTTTAACATTAAAGGAAAATCAGATCACCCTGGAGCAGCTGACCTAATTTATAGGAGTTCTCATCGCCTCTGTTGTTCTCTATAAAATGGGACAGATTCAATACCGCAGGTATTTATGTGAGCACGCATTTATTTCCCTCAGTCTTCAGGGCTCCGTGAATACTCAGGGAACGGTGAATGGGACCCTCTTGGCAACTTGCTACCCCAGCAGGACCTCCTCTCTGTCAGGAGAGCTCTATATCCAGGCACTTGAGAGACCTCGGCTTGCAGCTGGATGCAATTGAGGGCAATGTGGGTATTTAACGAAGCCCCAGAATTGGAAGTCCAGGTTGTCCTGATGGAGATTGGGCGTGGTTGCAGCACTAAGCTGCCCTTTGCAAGTGTCCTGGTCCCATGCCCACAGGACCAGCCTTCTGTTTCTTGTCACTCTCCTCCTTGGTTGCAGTTTCTTCCCCCACCCCCTGCCAAGTGTTTTTGATACCACACATTTCCTCACTGAAACTTCCCCGCTCTCTCCCCCTTGCTCTCTTCCCATAGGGGAAGCTTCCCTGGGAAAGCAATGATGGCAAAGCAATGATGTGATGGAAAGGACGTGGACTTTGAAACCGCACTGACCTATACCTGGAACCTGGCTCTATTCAAGATTTATGGGCTTGGAGTAGGGCGTGGTGGTGCATCCCTGTAATCCCAGTACTTGGGAGGCTGAGACAGGAGGAGGCAGGTTTGAGGACAGCCTTAGCAAGGCCTTGTCAGAAGTAGAATGCCTCTGAGTTCAATCCACAGCAACACACACACATACACACACACACACACACACACAATTATGAGCTTAGGCAAGTCAGTCGACAAGCTGAGCATCCAAGTCTTCTCCTGTAAAGTAGAAAGATAATTCTACCTTAAAGGATTAAATCAGATGGTGGAGGCATGAGTGGTCAGGTGTAGATAAGATATCCTGAAAACATTAGTTTCAGCTTTCCCCTGGCTCATGTCAGCTGGGCAAGATGGAAGAGAAAACTGTCCAAGGAGGCAGGAGGGCAGAAGCATCCACGTGGTGGCATCTGATCACACCAGGCTTAGCTTGGGTTCCTGGGTCCAGGACAGATATCCTTGGGGCAAGTTACCTATCCTGTCTGAACTTCCATCTCCTCATCTGTAAAACAGAGATATCGAGAGCCTCCCTAAAGGGCTTGCTCAACAGGAAATTAGACAATGTACCTGGAACATTGAACCCAGGGCCATGTATACAGGTGCTAGCATCATTGCCATGGCGACCGTGGCTGAGTCAGCCACTGATGTCAGGTGAGACTTTTGTGTCAACCTCAGAAAGAGGTGAGGCAAGCAGAAAATGATGGACCAGCTGTACCAAGCCCTCACGTGGAGTTCAACATCAATAAAGCTGTCTGCAGGTGGGGCACGTGTTTGGAAACCCAGGAGCCCAATTTTCTCAAGTTGCCCTCTAGAACCCATTCGCCACATCCTCTTTTGAATCCACACAATGCTGAGAGTTTGTCTTGTCTGGAAAACAGAGTAACTAAACTCGGGGCAGCTGGTGTAGCGGGGCACTTTGTTCCTAACCTTAAAAACAAACCCAGCACCCTGACAGCAAGCCATCACCCTGCTTTGGGCAGGTTGGAGCCTGGGGATGGGGGAGCTTTCCTGGGCTGCTTATTAGAGTGACAGTAGCAGAGATCAAAGCTTAATGCACCCATTATCTTTCTGTTTTCAGGTTCCCAGCAAGATGGAAAGGGCTGCCTCATCCAAGGAGACCACAGAGGGCTGTTGTGTGGAATTGATAAAGGCAGGACGCTCAGCTACACATGACAGCTTCACTACATTTTTAATCAGGGCTCCAGGTGCCCCGGGCTGCCCCAGGACTTGGCTCAGGGATTTTCACATTTCACAGGTCTACAGAGGTTTTGCAGGCTTGACGCATAGATAGAGGGAGCGACAGGAATAAGCCTCCAGGAATAGAATTACTAGCAGGTGAATCAAAGGATTACAGACCTGGACACATTTCCATGCTTTTCAACAGGCTTAAAATGAGCAGTGCTAACAGAGGCTGCTCCAGTTATAAGTAAGGGGCCCTGAAACGGATGTGGAGCAGGATATGCTCCCCCCAATGCTATTTAACCTCAATGGTCATTACTATGACAACAATGAAAGCGACTTGAGTGCTTACTGCATGCCAGGTCAGTCTCTAAGCAGATGCCTGAGTTACATCCCTACAAGCCTAGGAGGTAGTGGCCAGCATTCACATTTCATAGAGTGGAAAACTGAGACTCAGAGAGCAAAAGCAAGAACCAAGAGAGACTGTTCTTAGAGCCATGCGCTTCCAGCCACCAATGAGTTTGCAGTCTAGTGGCCGGGTCATTCAATTTAGAGAAGGTATAAATAAGTTGATCACCATCAGAAGGTGGCCCGGATGTGTGACAGCGGCACCAACAAGTCAGGCAAAGCAGAGAGAGGGAGGGGAGAGCGTTAGGAAGGAGGGGTGTCTGTGCCTGGGAAGACTGGTTGGATTCCAACAGTAGGTCTAGATGGAAGGAGAAAGGGAAAGGGACTCCTGATGAAGGGAGAGAGGCAACTGCTCAGGAAAGGGCACAGGTCACATCTGGATGAAAGGACAGAATCCCAGTGTGGCTAGGTTTGAGGATCCATAGCAGGTAGGGCTTGGAAGGGGAGGAGGAGCTGTGTGCAGAAGCGTTGAACACCAAGTGTAAGTGGCTATACTTCATTTGGTCGGTGGTAGGCAACAGCTGGAGTTTGGAGCAGTGGTGAACCAAGATGTGGCTCATTCGCTTGGCTTAGGGAAGGAAGTAGAAAAAACAAATGTAGTCTTTGGAGTCAGGTGATTTCATTTTGGTTTTCCCCATGGATTTGCTGTGTGTCCTCTAGGAAGTTACTCAACTTCTTTGAACAAAGGAGATAATTACATGCATTTCATAGGTTTTTGGAAAGATTGAAATGGGATAATGCATGCAAAGTGTGAAGTATATAGTAGATCTCCGTGATAGTGGCCAATGTTATTATTTATTAATAATATGAGCTCTCCTGCTTATTGTCATTTTTTTTTTGTACCTGTCTCCAAATACCTTGCCTTGCTAGAATTCATCTTTCCGAAAGATGGATGAACCCTCTTGTTCTGGATGAACCCTCAACTCTCAAGACTCATTTCAAAAGTTTCCTCGCCAATTTCCCCATTGCAAAGCAAGTTTCTGTCTCTGCTCTGCCCCCGCCCTCCTACCTTGTATAGTAATTGCATTTGTTTATGGTCTCTCTTCCCAGCCATGTTCTAAGTTTCTGGAGGTGCAGAAACTGCTCCCGCCCCTCACTGGTTCTCCAACAGTGCTCTGCACAACCCTGGGGAACCCCAGACCATTTCAGGGGATCCTTGAGGTCAAAATTATCTTCACTATGCATACATGTCAATGTCAACATGATTTATATTATGATGTGAGACGATAATGCACCAATAAAAGCACATTTAAAAATTATTTTCACAATACCTGTGGGATGCTTTAGCCTTTTTCACTGTGTTGTCATTACAATGGTGGTGGGTAAAACTGCTGGTACCTTAGTACTAACACAAGGCGCGCCACCGGGTGGACAAGCAGTCGTTGCATTCTTTACCGTCGCACACTTGCATCAAAACATATGCTAGTGTCACTTAAGAATGTTCTTAGTGAAGCCGTAAAATTATTAAAAATCTTGATGCTTAGCCAGGCGTGGTGGCGCACGCTTGTAATCCCAGCATTTGGGAGGATGAGACCGGAGGATCCGGGCTCTCAGCCAGCCTCAACTATCTAGTGAGGCACTCCGCAACTTAGTGAGAGACCCTGTTTCCAAATAAAGAATTAAAAAATAGGGCTGGGGGTATAGCTCGGACGTAGAATGCCCCTGAGTTCAATCCCTAGTACCAAAAAAAAAAACAAAAAACAAAAAACAAAAAAAACTTGATGTTTAAGCATGTCTTTTTAATGATTTGTGTGAAAAATGGAAAGTATGCATAAAGCACTTTTGCCACATACCCAAGCATTTTGGCCCAAGGGAGGCCCAGGAGAGGCACGTGTACTCAGGATGGTTTGCACTATAGCGGAGTTAGCTGCTTTTTTCATAGACACCATTTCTGCCTGAAAGAAAAGTGATAAATGTGAGTATTCAGACCTGGGTATTTGGCAGATATTTTCTCAAATATTAAAGAGGTAAGCCTGTTTTTTTTTTTTTTTTCAACGAAAGCAACTCAGTGTTTGTGGTCAATGATAAGATTCAATTACGTGAGAACTAGAAGTTTGGAGAACTTTCTCTTCCATTGGGAGCTTGAGAACTTCTCGTGCTTCTCTGGCAAGCTCCGAGGTGACAGTGATGCATTTGATCTTCTGACGCTGTATAATGAAAATGTGTGGATAGGTGACAGAGATACTGAATAATGAAATGTGTCCATAGGCGACAAATCTGCAGGAACCAGCAAAGCCTAGTTTCCAAATGAACAGCATATGATGTTATCAAATCATGCACGGGTAGAAGATTCATTCCAAGTGTGAGAAACACCAGTGGATTCTAATTCGGCAGAGCAGAGTGAGTTCATTAACATGGCTTCAAATTTTACATTGCAGCAACCCTGAATCATTTGGCAAATTTTAATGTAATAGAAAGAAGACTATCTGTAATTATCTCAACAGGCTACTTAAAATACTTAAATACTCTTCAAATATTCCCTTCCGACTACCTATCTGTATGATAGGTAGATTCTTTATCCGTGATTTTCTTTATCCATGTTAAAAAAAATAAGATATTGCACCAGACTGAATGCAGAAGCAGATGTGAAATCCAGCTGCCTTCGATTAAGCCCCACATTGAAAGGATTTGTAAATATGTACCACAATTCCACACTTCTCATTAGATGTCTCCATTCTGTAAAATATAGTTCATTTTCATAAAAATGTGTTATGTGTTAACATGTAACAGAATTGTAATTGTTAATTTTAAGCAAGCAAAGGAATACATGTTTGTATTCTTCAAACATGTTCATTCTTCAGCTTTAATTTCCTACATGAAAAATAGAAGTGGAAGCTTTTTGAGGCCCTCAATAATTTGTAAGAGTGGGGTCCTGAGAACAAAGAGCTTGGGAGCAGCTGTCCTGGCTCCTGGCCTGGCACATGGCAAGAACTCACTAAGTGGGCAGCATCCAGGCCCTTGGGTGCGATGACTGGCCAGGCTGCCTCTGTGTATTAGTTCAGCTATCATTACTCTAATAAGATACCTGAGATAGGGTAAGTTTATAAAAAAAAAAAAAAGCTTTACCTATCTCACAGTTCCGGAGGCTGAAAGTCCACACAGCATGGCACAGCCTCTGGCAAAGTCCCCAAGGCAGATGGCAGGAGCAGGTGCAAAAGGAAGAGTTTACATCAGGAAAACAGAAAGCTAGAGAGGCTGGGTCCCACAGTCCCCTGTGAGGCCACACCCCAGTGACCTGAGGGCTGTTAACCACTTCCCCCAGCACATTGAGGACTGAGCCTCCCACACACAAACCTTTGGGTGGACAGACACCCAAACCCTAGCACCCTGACTCTCTGTCTTTGAAGGGACAGTTTCTGGACTCCCCGTCACCTGCTCCAGTGGCTCTTTGCAGGATGGGACTGGGTGACCCCAGAGCCCCTTCAAGGTGGGTTTCCTGCCTGGTGATGCTAAGCAGGCCTACCCGAGCCCCACCCCATGCCCCAGATCGCTTCGGCACACTCTAGGTTCTGATTCCATTTATTCTCTGCTTTCATCGCTGGGTCAAAGCCAGAATGGGAAGCCAAAGAATTGCTGAGACAGTAATTTGCAATTAAATTTCAGAAATGTTAGGGGTCGCTGCTGGGGCAGATGTGGGCTATTTTTAAAGCTGGGCCATTATGGAAGGGAGCAGAGGTGGACCACTTACCACCCAGCCTTCCTCTGCCTGGCTCGGGAAATGCTGATTTTGCTCCCCTTGTTCAAAGGCAGAAGGAGGTGGGGGAGCAGTGACCTTTCCCTGATACCCCGTAATCCAATCTCCCCTTCCTTCCTCTCTCCTTCCCCCATGGATCCCTGTGGGCTTGAAAGAGAACATCTTCCTGGTCTGGGCTGAGTGGCTGCTGTCATTAGAGGCACAGCCACGATACACTTGAGGAAACAGTAATGGGGCCTGGGAAAGAAGCTAATTAGCTAATGTAGTAAAACACACAAATAAACCCAATGACCTTCAAGACTCAGGGGTGGTAGAGGGTGAGGTCACCCTGGGGCTTTGGTGTCACCGAGGAGGCCCATTGTGAAGGTCCAAAGTGCCCCGGCCTCCTTTACTAGAGTCCCAGTGGGGAAAGGGCTGCTGGGAGCCGGAGCTGGCCATAGCTTGAGGTGGTGGCAAAGGCCTCAGTGAGGTGTCCTAGGCCGAGCTTCCTGGAAGCAGACTCCAAGGCATATGGTGTTTTGGGGAGCAGCTCAGGAAGCACATCTGGAAGGCAGAGGAAGGGGTGCCTTGACAGAGCACCATGGTAAAGTCTATGGAGGACTATGGAGGCTGTCTTGGGATGCCAAAGCTGAGTCATGCAAGTCACAGCATGCAGGAGGCTCAAGTTAGCAAATTTCATTTTATCTTTTTTTTTTTAATTTTAATTTTTTTTTTTTTTTTTTGGTATTGAGGATTGAACCCAGGGGTATACTACCTCTGAGCCACACCTGCCAGGCCTTTCCTTTGAAACAGGGTCTTGCTAAGTTGCCAAGGCTGGCCTCAAACCCGGGATCCTCCTATCTCAGCCTCACAAGTACTGGGATTACAGGCGTGTGCCACCATGTCCAGCGGCAAATTTCATTTTAAAAAGAAGTGTGTGTATATGTGTGTGTGTGTGTGTGTGTGTGTGTTACTGGGGATTGAATCCAGGGGCATTCTAACTCTGAGCTACACCCCTGGACCTATTTTTTATTCTTTATTTTGAAATGGGATCTCACTAAGTTGCAAAAGGTCTAAGTAGCTGAGGCTGGCAGTGGAACTGGGATCCTCCTGTTTCCGCCTCCCAAGTACTGGGATTACAAGCATGCACCACCACACCTGGCTGAAGTGTTTTTTTTTGGTTTGTTTGTTTGTTTGTTTGTTTGTGGTACTGGGGATTGAACTCAGGGGCATTCTACCTCCAAGCTACAGCCCCACCCCTAATTTTTATTCTTTATTTTGAAACAGGGTCTCACTAAGTTGTAGAGGGCCTCACTAAGCAGCTGAGGCTGGCCGCGAACCCAGATCCCCAGTCTCAGCCTCCCAAATGCTTGGATTACAAGTGTGTGCCACCACGCCCAGCTTGAAGTGTTATTTTTGATGAAAGCAAAGAATATATGGAAGGCATTCAACACATATCTGTTGAATAAGTGTTTGAATGAAAGAATGAATAAATCAATGTGGAGATTCCCATATGCAAAGGATAAACTTGCTCTTGGCCGGGTTTTAACCATTCTGTGCCTCAGTTTCTTCAAGTGCAAAATGGGAATAATAGTGGCACCATCGTCACAGGCATTTCCTGAGGATAAACAATTTAATGTAGGTCAGTGCTTGGAACAGCACCTGGCATTTAGTAGGAACTCCCGAGTGTGAGCTGGCCTGCCGGGCCAGTGGCTGCTGAGGTTGTGTGATCAGCCTTGTGCCAAACACTCAGCCCCCAAGGCAGCCCTCAGCTACAGCCAGGGGGCTGAATCTCCAAAGAGCACGACGTTAACCGGTAGTGTATGGGGCGCCCTGGAGGCCCACATGTCATTGGAACGTGGCTTCAGATTTCCTCTGGGACTCAGTTTCCCTAATTAGGGGGATGCTATTAGTTTCTAGGGCTTCTTTAAGGGGGACACAAAAGAAATAAGAGCATTTCTCTTCCTTCAGTCCTCTCGTGATCCTGATTACACAAGGAGGAAGGCTCAGGCAGGAGTGGGGATGTCCCATGCCTAGCACTCGCCATTCTGCTTAGTGACGAGAGTAGGCTGCAGCCTCAGTGTCTCCTGGGCAGCAGAGCCTGGCTGGACTTCAGTAACATTCTTTTGCTCTGTGTTCTCATTGCTATGGTGAATATTGTTATAGTTAATCAACTATTAATAGCAAGTGAAACCTTTTCTCTAATTACTGTGGTGGGAGAAAGATTCTTTTTTTCAAACACATTTTTTTTTTTTTCAAAATCAAAACTGGTAAGTCGACTTACAGAAAAAAGGTCAAGTAAATAAGAGCATAGGGTATATGTGAACATGGCAAACACTGGAAAGGGTTCCCATGGAGGCCTGAGGTTTGGGAAGTGCTGGACTTTAGAGTCAGACAAGCAGTGTGACGGAGGGAGATTCAGCAGGGCTGGCATCTGCTCCATTCCATGCCACCGAGAAAGCCCTGGACCTCTTACTGTTTGTCGCTCAGATCTGACCCACCTTTCCCATCCCAGTTTTAGGATCACCTCCTACCCCAAGTTTGCCTAGAATTTTCCCAGTGAAGGTCACCTCTCTCCTGGTATGTGTCAGATTTCTGTTACTGTGACAAATTACCTGAGATAATCAACTTCAAAAGGAAGAAAGGTTAATTTTGGCTCACAGTTTTAGAGGCTTCAGTCCATGATCAGTTGGTGCTGTTGCTTTGGGGCCTGTGCTGAGGCAGTACATCATGATAGAAGCATGTGGTAGAGGAGACCTGTTCACTTCACGACGGCCAGGAAGCAAAGAAAGGAAGGGGCTGAGTCCCAGTCTCCTCTTCAAGGGTGTACTGCTAATGACCTAAGACCTTCCACTAGGCGCCACCTCCTAAAGGTTGCACCACCTCCCAACAGGACCATGCCTTCAACACGCAGGCCTTTGGAGAACATTCTAGGTCCAGACTATAACACTTTTGGGGGCAGTAAGTCTTCTTTGTTCTATTAGAATGGTTCACGCTGGTGTCTAGTCATTTGTGCCTAACACAATACAGAACACACAGTAGCTACGCAACATAAACTCGTTCTGAATCCACAGCTTACTACACCGTGCTTAGAGGACGTGCATGTGCACTGACCGAGCTAAATGCAGGCAAAGCGATGGAAACCACGGAGCAGGACCATGAGCCCGCCAGCTGCCCACTGCATGCCTGGGCTTTCTGTGCTTTAGGACTTTGCAATTGTCATAACCCAGGGTGGGCACAGGAGCAGGGAGCAGGCAGTATGGGACGGAGATGGACAGTTACCACCAGGGTTCCTCTGAGGCATCGAGGCTCCTAACAGAGGTGGGAGTCCATCAGAGCCGATGTCTTGGGCAGCTCCGTGTGTCCCCAGGAGCCACCGGTTCTTACTAAAGCCACTCATCCTGCTCCTGGGCTTCAGTCTGCCAAGCCAGGTCTTCCTTCTCCAGAATGATTTCCTTTCTTCTGTTTCCATTTGAGGAGAGAGTTTGGCTCAGAGGGAAGACCCTGGGCAGCGCTAATGTCACCTAAAGTAGGGTTTGGACCAGCTCTCCATCGATGGCTTATGATTTTGGGCAAATCGCCTCCCGTCCAGAGCCTCATCCCTTCCCTCCTGGTTTTGTAAATATGCCTGGCACTGTGATGGGCAGGTGGCAGGACTCCTGCTGTACAGGGAGGCTTCTGCTCCTCCCTCCCCCTGCTGTGCTCTGTGGGTGCCCGCAAAGGTGCAGAGGGCTGGCACCAGCTCCAGAGGTTCTGGGTGGGGCTACGGGGCTGCATTTTGAAAGCTCCCTAGGTATTCCCTGGCAGAAGGTTCCCAGAAACACCCGTAGGATGGCCTCATCTAATTTGCAGAGTGAGGCCACCTAGACCAGAGGTCACAGTGCGATGGGGACCACCGCTCACAACCGAGAGATTTCCCCATGAATATGCAGATTTCTAGTTTTTTGGGGGGGAAACCTAAGCATTGGCAATCCTGGGCCTGCTTTTCTACTTGATCACAAAGGAGAAGAGCTCATTTGCACCTATTCCCTTTAGACAGAACTGCCGCCTCTGGGACCCACTTATTTAAAGTCTTCCTCCAACCCTAACCACATTTGAGTTCCTGAGCCTAGCTGGTCCAATTCCCTCACCCTGCAGATTAGGAGCCTGAGGTCCAAAGCCAGAGGGATTCAGTCCTGGAGGCCAATTGTGGAGGCCCAGGTCAGAGGGGGCCTCTGAGGAGCTGCCACGGAAACTGCAAGCCAAGAGTGGGCCGGGATGGAAGCAAGGAGTTTCTGGGCCCTGGTGAGTGCCACTGTCCAGAGCCGGCCACAGAGGAGCAAAGAGCCAGCTGTGGTGTGTAGACAAGGGCGCTCCCCCAGGCAGGGGCAGGGCTGGGCGAGACACAGATGCTAGGGAGAGAGGGGGTGGAAGACAGGGACAGAGGCGGTTCTAAGGAGCAGGGAGCAGCTGAGGGCTATTTTTGCCCCTCATGGGGGTAATCCTCGCTGAGACTGCAGACAGCACAGCAGAGATGGGGGAGGGGTCCTTCTGATGTTACTTGAGCCCCTGGATCCAGCTGGTTTTACAAGTAATTAAGTGTCCACCTCACTCAGGGTGGACAGAGAAAATAGAGGTTGCCAAGTTCAATTTGAATTTCGGATAAATAAGGAAGTGTGTGTGTGTGTGTGTGTGTGTGTGTGTGTGTGTGTGTGTGTGTGTGTGTTACAAGAATGCCCCATGCAACACTGGAGATATACTGACAGTAAAAAATTATTGGTTGTTTATCTCAAATTCAAATATAACTGGGCATCTTAGATTGTTATCTACTAGATCGGGCCGCCCTCACCCCAGCCCTTCTTTGGGCTTCAGCCAGCCTGGTTGGGTTTCTGAGTCTTGCAACCACAGAGAAGACTCGACCAGCCCAGGGTCACAAGCCCAGCAAATCACAACAGCTGGAGAGGATTCAGGTCTGTCACTCAGGCCCCTGTGATTCCTGTTACCTGGCCTCCCAGGGGACCGCTGGGCCTGGAAAGGAGATGGATCTTTGCACAGAATATGGAGCAGCGAGGAATGAAAAGGACTGGGGTTTTGTGGACTGAGAGGTGACATTGTTTTTTATGTTATCTGTTAATTTTCTCCCTAATTTTTTTTATGTTGCTGGGGATGGAAACCAGGGCCTTGCTCATGCTGGGCAAATGCTCTACCAATGAGCTGCACCCTCGTCTGGCTCTTTCAAAGATTCTCTAACACCTTCCAGGTGCAAGGCACTGTGCTCATTTCTGGGACATCTGAAATGGTTTCTAGTATCATTATTTGCCTTTCCCATTTTACAGAATCCTGCCCCTGAGGCCCCAGCCACACTCCGTGTGGGTGACCAGCCACATCTCCTCTGTACCTTGTGGGATGAAGGATGCTGGGGAGGGGTGGAGGACAGCAGCTCCTGGACTCAGTAGAGCTGGAAGTCAGAGCCAGGCCTCCGGTGCCATGGTGATGGTTGCTATAGCAACTCACCAACTGCACTCAGCTTGCCTAGCAGGATCTGTGGGGGTTTGTCATAGACTGGAGCCAGTAGAGGTGGACTCCAGTGTTTAGAGCCAGGAGCGAGAGCCAAGTCTCATTTCAGGGCTGCCCCTACCTGCCTCTCCATCTTCATCCCCACCCCTTCCCCTCCTGCTCGTTGGGCGCTGGTGGGGCGGCTCCTCTGCTTGCAGCCTACAAGGCCCCTTTTGTCTTCCTCACTGGCTCATTTCTGCTCCTCCAAGACTCATCTCGATGCCTTCTTTCATTTAGCGAATCTTACCCAGTGTCCATTAGGTACCGGACACTGGGCACTAGGACGTTGCAGTGACTAAGACAGACGACATCCCTGCTCTATGGAGCTGCCCGTCTAGGATGGAGTGACACAGGCATTATTAAGCAAGCTCCCAAATGAAAGAAGGGGAGCTCTGATGAAGGAGAGCAACGAGACCCGCAGGCACAGGCTCCTGGGATTGGCGGTGAGGGAAGCGGTCCTTCCAGAGCCTCCTCCCTCTCACGTTCTGGTCTCACTGCATCATTCCTCCCTGAATCACAGCACTGGTAACCCTGGAATGTTGCTGCTGGTCTCCTGCCTCACAATGCTTCCTCCCTGGAGGCAGGAATGCGGTCGCCTGTGTCTCATTGTTTGGCACATAACAGGGACCTGATAAGGTACAAGCACTGGCCGAGTATATTCTGGGTTGGGGACTGCCACAAGGGGCTCTCACTCCCCTTCACATGGGCTCCATGACATAGCTGTGATCTGTCGCATTTTGTCACTTAGAGATTGGGGAACCAAGGCTCAGCCGGGTAAGGTAGCTCCCCGGAGCCCACAGCCCACGAGCAGCAAAGCGGTTTGCTACCTGCTGCACACTCACTGCCTGTGACAGGCCACAGCTTCATCAAAATGTGTCACACACCACACAGCTCTCCTTTTCAACGTGTCCAGGTGAACAGCTTTCAGCCTATCCAAGAGTTGTGCAAACCTCGGGGCAAGCCACAATCCATTGTTGAACACTTTCATGGCAAAACAGAAAAAACAGCCTTGTTCCTCCTGCTGGGTTCCAACCTCCGTTCCGTAGGAGGATGCGAAGCCCCCAAGTGGCTGCAGTTGCACATCTGGAGCTGAAGGGCTCTGCGTGGGAGGCCTGCCTTTCCCTGGGCACTTTGGTAATGCGCTTTTTGCTTGTTGGCGTTTTCAACGTAAAAGCTTGGCTTTGCTGAATTAAGATCCCAATTCTCCACTGAAATATCTCAAAACAACCTACAGACAAATAATCCAAATTCCGGGAGAGCCTTCAGAGGGCTTTCCCAGCTGTAGCACGGGGCACGCTGACCGCGTGGCCACTCAGAATGTCTGGAATCCACGGGGCCCTGTGTTTTTAAGCCTGAGGCTTTATGGACGCCTGACTTCGTGGCATGTGCTGGCTGCAGCCTGGGGCTCTGGGGGCCCTTGGAACCCTGGGAGCACTCTACTCTCCCCTTGAGGGAGGGCCTATGTCCAGTTTAACCCAGATGTCCAGTTCATTGTTGGAATGACCCCTCTACCCGGGACCAGCGGGTGGAGTGGGCGATCCATTGATCTTTTCATCAAGGAGGCTCTGTTGTTCCAAATTTTCACATTCTCCCCCTCCTTCGACCAACCACAAGTGCTTGGACTTTGTCCAAGTCATACATATTAGAGTATTGACAGGTAACTGGGAGAGCCTGTTTTCTAGCCCTGTGCACGAAGGAGGTCACTTGTCTTGTGTATGTGCACGCAGAAGCCCCCAGATGCCTAGCAGAATGTCCAGTACCTGCCTCCTGGCCCCGGCCCGCCTTCCCTAGAACTGGGCTGGATTTGAGTTCTTTGTCGGCTTCTGGGGTCAGGCTGCATGCAGCCAGGGACAGGCCAGGTGAGATCTGGAGAGCCTTGCCACTCTCAGTGCCTTTTGCTTATGGCCCCCAAATCTCTCCTCTAGTCACTGACTTTAGAATGGGCTCTCCCCTTTCACCTAGCATTTATAGATCAGCTATTATAAAATGAGACACTTTGAAGATACCCGGTTTTATATAAGACAACTTTATCCTCAAGCACCTCAGTTAAAGATATAAAAATATATGAAAATAAAGCCAGATAGAAAGTAGTGCATATTAGGCCAAGTGTAGTGGCACGTGCTTGTAATCCCAGTACTTGGGAGGCAGAGACAGGAGGATCACAGGTTCAAGGCCCCCTCAGCAGCTTTTCGAGGAGACCATCAACAACAACATAGTGAGGTCCTGTTTAAAATGGGGCTGAGGATGTAGCTTAGAACACTCCTGGGTTCAATCGTCAGTACTAAAAAAAAAATGGTGCATATTATAGAACACACACAAACAAATGAATATGCAAACATAGCAGAAACAAATGATTTCCAGTGGATTGCAATGATGGACATAAAATTCACAAGGTAGTATGGCGCATTGCTGAGATGATGGTTTTATTATTCTCTTTACTGTAAAAGCCCTATTCAATAAGGGAAATTCACGTTGAGAACAGCTCGCCAGCCCATCTTCTTTCTTTTGTCTCTTTTTCCTCCAAGGTTCATATACAAGCTTCATATACAGGTAACATTGGCAGTTTTATTATAGGTGTGTTTGCATTTATGATTCGCGACATTCCCCAGGGCTCTGGTGAGCATGTTCTGGATGCCATGGTGTGTGTCGTACTCTTGGCCAGCAGACTTCTTTCTGGTCCATCCAGGTGACTTCTGGGCTCATGAGAGTCAGGTTGTGTTGTTTCTTAAGCCTGTTTATACCGTTGCAATTTTAAATGTAATTCTGTAATTTCATCAAGTAGTCTATAAACCAATTAAATGAATAGGAGGAAGGACATCTTATTTTCTATGAAAACGAAGTTAAATGCTTAGGTTTGGCATATGTAGCTTTCTAAATACACTTTCTATCAAGACAATAGTAAAGATCTGGAGTAAATTCAGTTATCGTTTGTTTTGTACTAAGCCATCCTACAGCCTTGTGGCTTGGAATTTCTCACTATTTCAAGATTGCTGGTTTGGCTGGGTTCTCTCACAGAACTGTGTTCAGCTAAAGAATCGACTGAGCTGGAAGGTCCATGGTGACCTTGCTGGCTGTCAGCCAGAGCTTTGAGCTCCACTCCTCCTCGCCTTTCCTCCATTCTCCAGTGGACTAGACCATCTTCTTCCCAGTTTTGCCTCAGGCAGCCACCGAGCAGGGCCCAAACCCAGAAAACTATGAGGTCTCTTGAGATCTGCCTTGAGCTCTGCCTAACATCACTTCTGGTTCATTCTGTTGGCCAAAGCATGTTACAAGGTCATCCCAATTCCAAGGGTAGAGAGATGGGCTTTCCCTCTTGGTAGAAGAAGATGCAAAGTCACGTCGTCAAAGAATGTGTACGCTGGGATAGGAGAAAGTCATGGTTGCTATTCAGCAGTTTAACCTAAGAGCCCTGCACTCAGATTACTTTACAACTCAGTTGCTTTAAGGATCAGGTTGTTTTGGCCCATAAACTTGTTTATGGTACATGTAACATTGTACATGTAATTGTAATTTCATCAAATATTTTATAAATTAGTGCAATTAAGAGTATAAAGGGAAGAAAATCTTGTTTCCATGAAAATGAAGTTAAATGCTTGGGAAATATTTGCTAGAGGTAAGCAAAGGTGGATTTGCTGCCTTTAAATTCATACTAGTTCTGCAATGGAACCCAGCTGGCTGAGTGTCCTCTATCCAGTTCAGTTCTAGCACTGTTTACCTGGAGAGAGTGTAAGATCCCTCGGGCTGAGGACTTGGTCCCCATCTCAGATACCAGTTGCAAGCCCCAAGTTGTTTTCTCTGTGCTTCTACAGACCAGCTATAAGTCAGAGTTTCCACAGCCCCCTCCTCTGATGAATAAATTTGCTACAGCAACTCAAAGTACCTGGAGGAAATGCTTGCTTACATTTATTGGTTTATTAGGAAGGGGATTGCAAAGGGTACTGCTGGGCACCAGATCAAAAGGTGCATAGGAAGCTCCCTGCCCCACCCACGTGCCTTGCCCTATGTGTCTTTTCATCTCCAAACCCCAAACTTTGAAGACCTCCATGTATTAGGGCTATCTAGAAGGTCTCTGAACCCTGTCCTTTTTGGGCTTTCATGGAATCTTCATTACATAGGCATGACTGATTATGTTATCGCCCATTGGTGATCAATCAACCTTCAGACCCTTTCTCCTCTCTGGAGGTTGAGGGCTGGGGTTGGAAGCCCCAACTCTAATCTTTCTTTGGTCTTTTCAGGGATCATCCCCCGTCCTGAAGCTACCTGGGAGTGCCAGCCCCCTGTCATCTCATTAGCATGCAAAAAACCCCTTATAACTTTGAGTATTACAAAGATTGATTGTAGGAGTTTTTGCCAAGAAGTGGGGGTAAATACCAAAGGGATAGAGACCAAATATATAATTAGCAATATCACCCAAGTTTAGGCTTATTCTTACAGGTCAGTGGCCAGAGATCTCTCTGCCAGTTGTGTGTGTGTGTGTGTGTGTTACTGGGGATTGAACCTACAGGCAAGTCATTCTACCTCCAAGCCATACCCCTAGCCCTTTTTTATTTGTTTGTTTGTTTGTTTTGAAACATGGTCTTATTAGGTTGCTGAGAGTCTTGCTAAGTTGCTGAGGTTGACCTTGAACCTCGATCAATGCTCCTGTCTCAGCCTCCCAAGTACTGGGATTACCATGCTTGGCTTCTGCCAGTCCTTTTAATAGCTCCACAGAATTCAACATTTATGTAAGCAGTCCCTTATCAACAGATATTCAGGCGCTTTCTTTTTTTATCCCTCTCCAATGAACAATGGTACAGTGAATATCAGTGTAAGTACAGCTTTTGATACTAGTATCTTCTTTCTTAATATCCATAGTTCTGAATCCCAGAAGTGCAATCTCTGGGTCAAATGTCACATGTATTTTAAATTCACAGATATTGAAAAATTACTTTCCAAAAACTTCATAGTAATTTCTATTCCCACCAGCAATGCACCTCCCCCCCTCCTTCCTCTTACATTTTTTTCTGTTTGCCATGTTTACTTTGCCTCCTGAAGGGCAGCATCTTTGCATGTCTATGTTATATGCCCCGAATGCTCACCATCACCTCTAACTTCAGACCCCAACCCAAATGCCCTGATCTTTGGGAGGGTTTCCTAACTCCCTGAGTGCCAGCTTGCCTTCATCCTCCTGCCTTTACCTTCCTATGGTCCTCTCTGCCAGCCTCCTCATGGGATGTAATTAGGATTTGGGTGTCTACAATTCTCCCCCAGGAGACTCTAAGCTGGTGAGGACAAGGGTCATTTCACAATCTTCTCTGAGTTCCCCGTGCCAGGAGATGTTAATTTATTCAGTGATATTGTAACTAAGATTTTCCACAATGTTTGTTGAATGCATGAATGGATTAAAGAGAGAGATGAAAGCTCTAAAGTATTCAGACAGGGTAAGGAGGGAAGAATGTGCAATCATAGAATCCATGGGCGAAGTCTCTTCTGGCAGGAGGGGCCCGGAGGGCATCACGTAGGCCTTGATCAGTTTAGCGATTCCTATGATTCTGATGCCTTCTCTCTATTCTTTCTGGACTCTGCCATTCAAGGTCACCTCATTACGTCTCCGTTCCAAGACAGCACCCCAAAGGGGCCACCGATTTGGAATATCTGATCAGCTTTCAGAGTCAGAGACACTAGCTCGTGAAATTCAATAAATGTCAAAGATATGGCAGGCCCATTAACCTCTGAGGTCTATTAAAAGACTCTGCCTTTGCCAAGGAGAGTCTATTGCAGGAATACTGGGCCAGTTAGTCCTCATACTCTTGAATTTAGGAAGTCAGGAGGAAGATAAGATTTAGAATGGAATCCACTGGTCTCTACTAGGTTTGACTATGCCATTTCTTCTCTTGGTGCACACAGAACATCTATTAATAGGACCAGCTCTGTGATCTATGTGAGGGGGAAATACTCCAGAACTTTCCCTGCCTCCAAGAAAATGAGCCTGATCCCTTCCTCCATAACACCCCGTGCACATCTGTGCTTTACACCCCCTCACAACACTGAGACGTAAGTATTAGCTTGCACATGGGTCTCCTCCATCAGACCTCGAGCCCCTTACGAATCGAGTGTTAGAATACTTTTTGGTAAGAAGTGAGGGAAAAGCTAACCATACTACTTTAGCCAAAAGGGAAATTCACTTGACACGTAGAATCAGAAGTCCAAAGGTAAAGTTCAGGCACAGATGAACTCAGGAGCCTCAGACATGTGACCAGGAGCCTTACTCCATGCCATGACTCCACTCTTCTGTGCTGGCTTGGTCTGCAGGAGAGCTTTTCCCCAGCCCCCAAGATGGATGTTGGCAGATCCCAGGTGATGGCAGCCCACTTTCAGCAGCCCCTGATGTCCTGCTGCCATGCTCACACTCCCGTGGAAAAGAGCTTTTCCTTCCTGAAAGAGTAAGCAGATCTCTCAGGGAAATTCCCACTTGCCCAGCACCAGTCTAGTCTCCAATCTCCATGTTCCTCTCTCAAGCCACCTACCATGTCCGCCTGTGATTTCTGCATTGCATGCACGCTTCCCGCCCAGAACTGTGAGTTCCATGATGGTTGGAACCACGTCCAACTTCTCAGTACTTAGCTCATCATGTTGTGAAATGTTGCCGCTTCCAGGGGAGGCCGTCCAGGGAGCCTCTGTGTTGACAGGTGGTGGCTCCTCTTTTCCCAGGACTAGTCAGCCATGGGCAGATGCACTGGGTTCAATCCTATCTGGAGGTTAGTCACCCAGACAAGCTCCAGGCCCGTGACACAGTCTGGAGGAGTGTCACCCTCTGCCACAGATGGTGTCATAGCTCCATCCCATCAGGGTGAGGAGGGCAGGAAACACCCCACAGGAGGATCACTTGCCAGGCCCCAAGGTGGAGGTGTCGCCAGGAAGACATTCAGGCCTGCAGTGCAGACCTCAGAGGAGCCTATCTTGGTCCCCACCTAGGGTTGGCCTCAAGCTCAGGGCTTTTGCTTCTTGGGCTTCTGCTGCCCTTTTGTAAAAGCCTCGCTGCATCTCTTTGCCTCTGCTGCTGCCTGCATGGTCTCTTAGAGCTCCACCATGTATCTCACAGCTGCCAACTCATTTGCTGCTTACTGGGACTGTCCAGTGCAGTTACAGCACCCAATAAGGCTAGAGAAAGCCAGCGAATTGCTCAGACTCACATGGTTGGTGAATGTACTGGACCTGGATATTCCATTATCATTTTCATTTTTCACTCAGCAGAAATTTTAAAGGTAACAATGCCCATGCTCTTCATTATAAGGTCTCTTTCCTTACCCTGATTTCCACCACATGTCCATTTCTTCCCTCAGAGATAGCCACTGTTACTGGCCTCTTATGTGTTCTTTAGATTTTAAAAATGATAAAATCACATGAAGTTAGGACTGGCAGGATTAGCCAGCTCGACCAGTACTGGCCATTGCCTCCTGCAGAGGGCCAGGTGTACATCAGGGGCACCAGTCGTGGCCACACAAAGCCACTCTCCCAGGTTCTGCAAGGGACCAGACTGGACCCGAGAGGACTGAGGACCCCCAATGCCGAAGATCATCAACACCTTATTTTGCACTTCTGCAATTTCTGCTTCACAAAGCTTTAGTGGTGAGCTTAGCTTGCTTAACCTAACTAACATGGGCACAACAGGTCACAAAAATGAAAGGCATTGACCATAACCCTGACCCAGTTGGAACTGGAATAAGAACATGCACAGCACAGCAAAAAGCAGCACCTTCCCAAACAGTGATGATGTGTGATTCACCCTCAGATACACTCAGTTCTCCACTCCCTGCGGAGTGTGGGATGCATGCTCCAGAAAACAGAACATGTGGTAAGCTCCCCCATGGCCTGCCCCTTTCCTCTCCCTGCAGGGCTCTTCCATTGGGGAGCTCAGGATCTCATATAAGTCAACAGCCCTTTGTCCTTAGGGAACTGGAAACTTTCAGTTTCTGACCTTCGGAACGCAATAAAGTTTCTTTCTGTTTGATTTGAACCCCTGCCTCTGAGTCTCTTTTGGCCAGGACAGGGATCCTGACGTCTGTGGGCTAGCAGACTCAGGAGTCAGAGGCCTGGCGCTGGCCATCAGCTACGCAGGAGAGGACATTTCTCTTTTACAAGGCAAACCAAGAGATTACAAATGTGGGTGCCCATTTGAGTTATGGGTGTGCTTATCTCAATTCAGGTTTCTGGGCATCATTCATGATCAATGGAGTCAGGATATCTTTGAGAAGACCCAGAAATCTGTCATTTTTAGCCAGAAATATTTCAAAAAATCGTGTCTCTACTGGGCATGTACAGTTTTTCTTGTCATGAATCCCTAGACAATACAGTATATCAGCATTTACATTGTATTAGGTATTATAATCTAGAGCTGATATAAAGTATGTGGGAGGATTGCATAAGCTATGTGCAAACACTATACTATTTTATTGAAAGGACTTGAGCACTTGCAGATTTTGCCATCTGTGGGGGATCCTGGAACAACAGTATCCAGCCAAGCCACACTGGGTATACATGCACGGGCACCAGCACTCCACACGCCATTCTGTTCTCTCTGCTCATCCACCAGTGTGTGGAAGGAACATGAAAGAGTGGCTGCTTCTGGAGGGGCGGGGGGACACTGAAGGTGACACTGGAGGACTCCTCTGAGTTTCCTTTGGCACAGCTGGAAAGTTCTATGTCATGCATGCAAAAGGAGGCCGCCCTCATGTCAGTGAATGCTGCGGGGAGCTTGTGGAGCATGTAGAAGAGGAAGCCCTGCATCTGCGGGCACCGTCTTGGAAGCCTACGGGTTTCGTGGGTGTGTTTCAAAAATCTCTCTCTGTCTCCATGGGGCACTGGCTCCAGGATCTCCCCACAGACACCAAAAAACACAGATGCTCAAGTCCCTCATATAAAACGGCTTAGTAATATTTGCACATAACCTATGTGGCCTTCCTCAATACTTCAAATTATCTCTACGTTACTTGGAATGCCGAATACAGTGTCTGCACATCACTGCTCACTTGGGTTCAGCATAGTGCTCAGCCTGTAGCAAATTCAAGTTTTGCTTTTGGAACTTGTTGGAATTTTGTCCTAGTATTTTCTATTCCTGGTTGAGTCTGTGGACACAGAACTTGTGGATATGGAGTGCTGACTGTATTTTTAGAATTAATGTTTGGGTTGTAAGTTTCCTATAACACCAGCGGACCTTACAGTTACTCTGAGCTTTATGCTAGCAGGCAGAATAGTGCCTGATATGTAGTAGGCACTCAATAAATATTTGCTGCCAGATTGAACAAATAATGTGTTTTCCTGTTTACTAGTGCTGCTGCTGCCAACCTGGATGACGGTAGGCTGCTCTCCTAGCCTCAGTTTCCCCATCTCCAAGGAGGTGGGTCTCTTCCACCAAGTCCCAACCCATACAGCCTGGTTCTCATCTAAACCAGCCTTCAGGGCTCCGTGAGGAGCTCAGAGGAAGCTTTCCTTCTCGTTCCCTGAATATTAATCTTCAAATTAGACAAATCCATTTTGGAGTGTTCACTGTTGCCATGGTATCAGAGCGGCTCCCTCCACTTCTCCCAGGCAGCAGAGAAGTCCCTTCCTCTTCCCTGCCCACACCAGAGTGGCTCATCAGCCTTAAAGGGCCAGCTGTGCAGGCCTCAGAGGAGGGTGCTTCTGAAATCACAGGATGGATAACACTTCTTGGCAAGACATTCATTTGGTTTTGTCCTTTGGGGAGGCAAATTGTAGTTGGGAGCTATGGCGTCAGGGTTCCCCCAGGAAGCAGATGCTCTCCCAAGCTGCAAGAGGTAACCAACCCTAAGCCTGAAAGGTCAGAACCTCATGCCCCCTGTCGCATTCTCATACCAATATACCCCCAGAAACAGATCTGGTAGGAAATGGAAATGACCTCAAATGGACCCAAACACCAGAGGAACTAGGTTCTGCAAAAAGCCAAAGCACCGCAGACGTGAGGCTACTCCTGTGGGGCGTTGCTTCATGCTATTTACATTTCAGATTTAAATTTAGTCATGGATGCCCTCAGAGGCCACGGCCCTGGGCATTGGGGATGGAAATTCTTAAAGGCACTGCCCTGGTAAGCAAGAAAGGCCAAAAGTTTCCATAAGTCACACAGATTCTGGCAAAGGTGATACACAACATTGTAGATGGACTCCTGGGCGAAGCAATCACAAGCCCATTTCACAGATGAGGAAAGAGAGGCTCGGAGGCTCTAGTACTTGGTGGTAGTGGTTTGTGCTGTGCTGGTGTGAATAGGCTGCAACGGTACTGTCCATAATCCTCTTCTTCATATAGTGCAGGGTCTGAGCTGGCCCAAACAGGCCTGTGCAGGAGAATCCAGCACTGCTCACTGAGGCCACCTCAGGGGATGGGGTGGTAATGGGACACAAAGATGCCTGCAGGTGCCCATGGCCTTTGCTGGGGCCAAGATGCTGGGGGGGCAGAAGGTCCCTGGACTTTTCATCACTGACTCCTTAGCAATCCCCTTGGCTTCCTGAGTCAACTGGCTAGGTCCCCTCCTAGGCTCAGCCCCTCCTTTTCCTGCACGACGCTAAGTCAAATTCCAACAATAAATCCCAGATTTCATACACCTCCCAGTTTCCCCTTCCTCAGCTGAATCCTGACTGATATCTTACCCAATGCACAGCTCCTAAAAGATGGAGCCTGTGTTTACATCCAGGCCAGTTAGACCTGTGAACTTATGCTTTCTCCACTACAATCTCCAAGATGTCAATAAATAGAGTTGTTGGGTAACCAGGTGTTTAGTGCTGAGACAGACTGCAGATGACACCAAACAAAGAGAAACCAGCTTTGCTCTCAGGGAAGTTTTACTTAGAAATAGAAAATGAACAGATATACTTGGAGAATATACATATACCAGGGTCATTACTGGCAGAAAAGATGCTGTTTAATATACACCTAGCCCTCTTGTGTCTGCAGGTTCTATGTCTGTGATCCAACCAATCGCAGGTGGAAAACATTTTTTAAAAAATTGCATCTATGCTGAATATGTACAGACTTCTTTTTCCTCTTCTTGTCACTATTCCCTAAGCAACATAGTAAAACAACTATTTACAGAGCAGTTACATTAAATTAAATATTATAAGTCATCGTAGAGACTATTTAAAGTACATGGAAGGGTGTGTGTAGGTTACATGCAAAAGTGCCATTCTGTATGTGGGACTTGTGCATCTGGGGATTTCAGTATCCATCAGGAACGGGCAGAAAGGGAGGGCCTTGGAATCAGTCCCCATGGTACCAAGGGACGGCTGCAGTTTAATTGGCTTTGTACAAAGCATAGTGCTATGCCTGATGGACTGCACAGGTGAGTCAGGCACAGGGTGGGCAGGGGAGGGAAGCCAGTTGAAGATGCATTTCTAAAGGGCAGATGGACATCAGTTGTGCTTGTCCAAACAGCATCCAAGGCTCCATATTCCAGAAACTTGTTCCTTTGGGAAAGCCTGGCCCTCCAGTCATACTCCATGTGGTTGGGGATGGCCCTTTTCCCAGCTCAGTGAGGAATTCTGGAGTGAACACATGACCCAAGGCAGCTGCCCAGGCTCAGCTGAAGAACCTTGCTGGGGCTGTGGGGAAGAAGGCGTCTCTCTCTCGTGGCTTGGCACTCTGGCAGGCTGTGATCCTGGAGCCTCCGGAGGCTGCGCCGGGAGAGAGCCTGCCTGAGGAAGAGGGGGGACAGCTGAACTGGAGACGGAGGGGGCAGCTGCCTGCGATCCTTACTACCCTTGCAGGCCAGTGAGTCAGGATGCCCCTGTGGCTCCCAGGGCTCTTTGGGCTTTTCCTCCACATCTGCCACCACTGATGTGGTCACCTCATTAAAGATGCCTCTTGAGATGCTGACCAGAGGTCTGCAGGGGCCAGGGAGACAAGAGAATGAGGGTAAGTCAGTGGGGAGGGGTGGGCACTGAGATGGGCTGCAGGAAATGGGCAGCAGCCACAGCCAAGATAGGGCATCACCCCAGGTACATGCTATAGTTGGAATCTTGAGTCCTCCAAAGGCCCAGGTGTTAAAGGCTTAGTCCCCAGCTGGTGCTTCTGGGAGGTGGTGGGACCTTTAAGAGGTGGGGCATGCTGAGAAGTCTTTAGTTCATTGCGGGCGTACCCCCGAAGGAATTGTGAACCCCGGTTTCTCTCTGTCTCTCCCTCCCTCCCTCCCTCTCTCTCTCTCTTCCTCCCTCTCTCTTCTCTATGCTTCTCAACTTGATGTGCTGCCCTTGCACAGGACTAGAGCAATGGGACCAACCTAACAAACCCCCAACTGTGAGCCCAAAGAAAACTTTTCCTTTTGTAAGTTACTATCTAAAGTATTTTGTTACAGTAATGGAAAGCTGACTAACATAGTAACCATCAACAGATGAATGGATAAAGAAAGTGCGCTATAGATATACAATGGAATATTATCCAGCCATAAAATAGTATGTAATCTTACATCTGCAGTAACACGGATGAGCCTGGAGGGCGTCATGTTAAATGAAATGAGTTAGATAGCTGAAAGACCAATACTACATGTTTTCACTTATAGATGAAAGCTAAAAAAGTTGATCCCATAGCAGTAGAGAGTAAGACAGTGGTTACCAGAGTCTGGGAAGAGAGAGGGGAGGAAGGATAGAAAGAGGATGGTTAACAGGTACGGGTACAATAGGACAGGAGGAATAACTCCTAAAGTTCTATAGCACAAGAGGATAACTATGACTGACAACAATCAATTGCGTATTTTGAAATAACCAGGAGAGAAGATCTTGAATGTTCCCAACACAAAGAGATGATAAACGTCTGAGGCGATGGATATGCCGGTCACCCTGATCTGATCATTACGCATTACATATGTGTTTCAAAATACTACACTGCACCCCATAAATATACACAATTATTTTATGTTAACTGAATTGTTTTTCTTTTTTGCCAGGAGTGGTGGTGCTTGTCTGTCATTTCAGTACTTGGGAGGCTGAGGCAGGAGGATAGTAGTTTGAGGACAGCCTCAGCAACTTAATGAGACTCTCAGCAACCTAGTGAGACCCTGTTTCAAAACAAAAAATTAAAAGAGGGCCAGGAGTGTAGCTTGGAGGTAGAATGCTCCTGAGTTCAATTCCTAGTACCACATAATTTTTTTTTTTAAGGAAAGGAGCAGCAGCACCCACTTTAGAGGATTAGTGCTGTGTGGGAATGGGATCTTTTGTTTTTTCTAGAGAAGTCAGAAATAAGGACTTGTATGCGAGGCTGATTGGTTTTTAACTGTTAGAAACCATCACTTTGCCTCTCAGGCAGCTGCAGAAATGCTGGCAACGTGGCCCAGCCCTGCTCCCTGTCTGCTCCATCCCTAGGGGGAGAGCCGCTCTGAGGCCTCCTCCCCAGCAGCCGGATGGCTTTTTGGAACCCAAGGAAGGTGCCAGCCACTTCGCCCTGGAGCCTTGGGCGTCCTTTGGGCAGCTGAGCACATGGGAGGGACACCTGCCTGGCTGCAGGTGGCAGGCTTTTGGTGGTGATGTCAGCATTACCACCAAAAGCCCAAACATCTTACCTACCCTCCACCAGCTTATTTCACCAGTAGCCCAAACCTGCTAGAGAAAGGGGGGCCTTGTGGGGAGCTGAGCCCAAAACCAGCAGGCTATTTTCTAGGGTAGAAGCAGGACACTGCACTCACCCACCATGAGGAGACCAGTGCTTGCCTTACATCCACTTCTTATTGCTCAGCAGAGACAGAGACCCTGGGAACCTGTCCCCCTGCCCCGACACCCACAGCCTGCCCCGGCTGCACCTCCAAGTGCTTCAGCATCCACCCTGCACTCAGCAAGGGTCTGTGTGAACAGGGAGGGGGGCAGCAAGTGAGCTCAGGGAGGAAAAGAACCACGTGCCACTCGGTGTAGAGCAGGGTGTCTGCCCTGGTCTGGGGGAGGCCGGGGACTGTCAGGGCTGCGTGCTGGAGCGGAGCCCCGCGGAGGAGCTTAGACAGGGAGCCCAAGATGAGATCAGATGCGTGGAACACAGCCATGCTGGCTGCCGTGGGGGAGCAGATGGGTGGGGGCGGTGGCAGGTGTACCCCGGTGGGTGCAGGACACAGTTAGAAGGCGGCCACCGTGGTCCAGGGGGAGGTGGCAGCAGCGAGGGGTGGACACGTGGGCAGCTCCTGCTGTCTTTAGGAGCTGGTGACAATGTGGCCATGAGTGGTTGGCCACCAGGGTGGCTGGTGGTGCCCCCACTACCGGGGAGTTGTGGGGGGCAGGCAGGTGGGCAACGGGGTGCTGTGGAGGGCAGGGCACCTGGAGTGGCCACAGGCAGCGTCCACATCTCCACAGCGGCGGTCTAGGGACTGTGTATGAGCTAAGGTCCAGGTCGAGCACGTCTTCCTCATGGCCACCCGGCCACCACGTCCCAGCAGGAGTCTGGCACCTCACTTTGTGCACAGCCCGAGTCATTCTGGCCCTGAAGGAGAGCTTCACTTGGAAGGAAGAGGTGGTGACGCTCCCAGCAGGCTGAGGGTTACGTGGCATCTGGGAGCAGGACTGCAAGTGTGGGGT
This sequence comes from Graphiurus murinus, assembly GCA_004027655.1. Taxonomy (NCBI): domain Eukaryota; kingdom Metazoa; phylum Chordata; class Mammalia; order Rodentia; family Gliridae; genus Graphiurus; species Graphiurus murinus. The sequence continues at coordinate 40,008 of PVLC010010077.1, forward strand.
GTGTGGGTGTGTGAGTGCGTCGGTGAGAAAGCGCACACACGCAGGACCGCAGGAGCGTGTGTGTAAAAACATTAGATCTGAGTGTGAACCTGTGAGGCGGGGGTGCCAGGGTGCCAGGGGCTGAGAGTGAGCGAGAGCACCCGTGCACACCTGTGCATGGGTGCGTCTGCCTGAGAGGGAGTGGTGAAGGCAGGGAGCCGTAGGACTGTCCTGACCCATGTCCCCCGTGGCTGAAGGCAGCCATGCTGTCCTGGCCAGGTCCCCCGTAACCAGTCCTATGATCCTGAAGAGCAACGTCTGCTCTGAGACTAAGTCGGTCACTGCAGCAAGCGTGTCCCAGCATCCATCCAATGGGGAAGAGCGTGTTAGCGCTCACAAAATCCATGGGCAGGATGCCAGACACAGAGGTACTCAGACATCACGAACGTTGCCCCCCTGGCCCGGTGCCCCAGGTGCTGTCCCCATCCCCTGCCCCAGGGCTTGTCCTTCCACTATTCCTGCCCGCAGGTCCACGCACCCTGGGTTCCCCAGTAGCACCTGGCTTCCATTTACTGGTGTTTATATGGTCAAAATCATCTTCGTCATGAACTCCCAAAGGGCGGAGTGTGGTCCCCAGGCTCACCGCTGTTTCCCCCTGCTTAGGACCAGTGAGCACACTACAAGTATTTTGCAAATCAATGAATAAATGTAGAACAGTAGTTCCTCTCTCCCTTCCTTCTGCCTTCCCCAGCCCCTCCCTCTCTGTTTCCCATTTCTTTGAGCTACCTCCTCTCTCTCCCCTACTAGGAGGGCTAGTCCTCACACTGGGCCTGGGACTGGTCCTCTCTGGGTGGGACAAAGCTGATAGCCAGAACCCAGAAGAGAAGTAAAATGACCAAGGCGCTCTGAGGGCCCCCCAAGACTATATGGTATGTTTCATGTCTGCCAAATTACTAGTGCTTCTTTATTTAACGGATGGCTACTGTCACTTTTCACACCTTTCAGTACACTTGAGAAATGACACTTGCTTTTTTTTTTTTAAATCCCAAGGCTCATTTTTATTTCTATTACTTTAAGATCTCATTCTTTGTTTTAAGCATCCTAAACGAAGGCTGCTAATTTATATTCTGCCGTAATGGCTTGTTGCTAATCATTGCTGAACTTGGAATTGGTGGAAGGTACCATTTGGCCTGGAGAACCTTTAAAATCGTCAAAGAGTTTGTTCCTTCTTGTAGGTGCCACCCAATAAAACAGGTGCAGGAAAACCCGACTGCTTCTTAGAGTTCTGTACACGCCGCTTCCATCTGAAAGACATGATATTCATTCTGAAATAAAGTCATTTCCCCGTTATCTTCAGGAGCTGAGGCTGCAGATATTAACACGGAAAACAAGCAGCCCCCAGCAGTTTGATTCTCTCCCCTCCTTTTTTTTCCTTCTTCAGGAAATTGCTCTCTTATGCAAGAGAAATGCAAGTTCACCCACCGCGGATCAGTCATATGATAAGAAATCTGTTTGCAAGAGAGGGAAGCTCATTTCCACATTGAGAAGCTGCATTTGTCTGAGGGAGACAGGAGAGAAAAAGCGTTTTTGCTGGGGGACAGGGAAGGGATTAAAGTGCCCAGACAAGCACATTGCTTCGAAATGAGCCCAATTAAAAAACCATGAACCCATCTGACCCTTGTATGAGAACCTGGGGCTATCGCCGTCCATCCCTTGATTCGAGAGACCGGCACAATTATTCCGGCGATCATTAGGATTCTGGGGGAATGAGTTTGCTGGTTTTCCCTGTGATTTCCATTTTCTCATTACTGACAGAAGCTGTATTTATGGATCTTTCTCTTTTAAACAGGAGCTTCTTGGGCTGTTTTTTTTTTTTTTTTTAAATTGGCCTCCCCGCAAGGCATAATGTCAAAAGCTTAGATGGGTTCATCTTGCTGCTTCCGTGAGAACGCCCTCCCCCCTAACCCACCGTGGATTTTTTTTCTTCCTTTCAATTTTCTTCCTCTGCCTTGGAGGTGGGCTTCACAGCTGTGGGCAGGCAATTAGATTTTAGAGCCGAGCACGCCATTGCACTTTGCCAGAAACGGCTGGAACAAGCGGGAGAGCCCATGGGCTCTGAATGCCTGGCATGGAATTGGGCTTCCCGTTGCAGCCTCTCCCAGGATAGCTAGGGGAGCCTGTGTGTCTTTGTTCTGAAAAGGGAAATCTAATTTCATCCCAGGAGTGCGAGCTGCATGGTAATTCCAGAGCGAGGCGATGCTGCCTTTCAAAAGGCTGGGAGATGCCTGGTTTGCAAATGTCAGGAGCTGGCCCGGTGAGGGACGGGGTTGGCTTCCGACGAGCAGGCTGGTTCCCAGGCTTGGTGCTCAGCCCTGGTCGGTGGCTCTGGGCCTTGGCACTCTGCTATCTCTCTGAAGAATGAAGGACCCTGTGTTCCTGACCCAGCCTTCTCACAGGCCGCCGGCTGAGTCACGGGGCTTGGGGCTGACATCTGATTTCTAAAGCCGCTGAAAATAAAATGCCAATGCTTGTTCGAGAAGCAGGCCTGTGCTGTGGCTAGGACTCTGGACTGGGGTCCACCTGGAGTTGGAGCCTGGCTTGGTGGAAGAGATATGGGGCAGCGGAAGGCACTGTGATAACGAGTGTAAAGGAGAAAGACTGGGGAGCCTGGTGACACTCTAGGTGAGACCTGCAGAGGAGGCAGCTTTGGGAATCGCAGGTGCAAAGCCCCTGAGTGGGGAGGAAGCTTGGCATGTCTTTAGAATAGTGAGGCAACTGGCCTGGCTGGAGCAGGGCGAGAGACGGGGGGATGGCAGGAGATGAAGTTGGACAGGGAGGCCCCATGGAGGGAGGAGGTTAGACTGAGGTGTGGAGCATTCTGTGGTAGTTTAGAGGCCGGCAGAGACCACTGACCTAGTTTGTGTCTTACGAGATCACTCTGCTTTCTGGGTGGAGAATGGACCCAAGGAGGCACGGGCAAGAAGCAGGGTGTCTGTCAGAAAGCTACGCAGGAGTCCAGGAGGGGAATGAAACCATTTCATCTTCCAACAAGAGAAGGCACCTGTCACGGAATGAATACTCTTCTCTGAGAAAATGTTTCTGGAGTCTTTGCTTGCTCTGGACATTGAGCAGGACCAGCTAGATGCAGGTTATGAGCATGGTTATGAGAACAGTTAACCAGGCCCAAGAAAGCCAAATGTGTACGAGAGCCTCATCCCATGAGCGCCAGACTCCCTGCCATGACAAACCTGTGACAGTGGACTTGAGCACACTGTATTGTCAGAGCAAACCCCACTACGGTATCCAAAAGGCTGTGTGGTCACCTGTGGTGGGTTGGGTGTGTAACTGACCAGAGAGACAAAGTCATGAAGTCCACATCTGATTTCCAGGGAGGCGTTCCATCGGTCTGATGCCTAGCTGTCTGTAGAAGTCAACAGACACATTTAACACATGTCCTGCACTTATGCCCTACATATTTCATAGCGCTCCAAAGTGGTCATCAATTACATGAGCTCCACAGCTGCGGATTCAACCAACCTCATAAAGTAAAATATTCAGGAAAGAAAATTGAGTCTGTCCTGAAAACGCACAGGCTTTTTCTTGTTGTCATTTCTAAACAATATAGTCCAACAACTATTCACATAGCATTCATGTTGTGTTAGATATTCTAAATCATCTAGAGATGTTTTCACATATTTGGGGGGATGGCATAGGTTCTATTAAAATATGACACTGTTTTAAAGCAGGAACTTTTGGTAATTGGCAAGGGGTCCTGTGAACAATCTCCTGCTATACCAAGGGACGATTGTGCATGGTATAAAAAGTGGAGACAAATCATTTACATTTTGTTGCATGTGATGTTACATACCATGCAAACTTTTAAAATTCTTTATCATTCTCTACTCTTCACGAGCTTAAAAAAATATCACCAATATAAAAAAGAAAAACTTCTTTTGTAAGATTTTGATGGTCATTCTCCCAATTGCTATGTGACTTTGAGCAAGTTGATCTCTCAAAACCCTGGTTTGCTCCTCTGTTACATGATGATATGATGTCTCCTTTCAGGGCTACAGTAAGTATTGCATCAGATTGCGAATGCACAGGCTTCTTATACTACGTTTGGACCATGGTATATGCTTGAAAAGTGCTGACTACTCCCGAGAGTATGGTTTGTCTTTGTGCAGGGATGTGTTGAACATAAAATGCCAGTTATAAATGGACATGGGATGTAAGTTTGACCCTGTGAAGCAAACTTCTAGCAAGCCAAGGGCTCTGTGTCCACAACCTCATATGTGAACCATGAACAAAAATAGTATTAACTATTCAGGGAATGGGGACAGTGTTACTATTGTCAAGTGTGCTGGTAGATATTTTGTGATGGTCTTGGCAGGAAGCAGAACTTCATTGAGATGATTCCACTGAACAGATTCTAATGATAGGATCACTGAAATAAATGTGGGAAACTAGGAGAATCAAAGAATTTGAGGTCCCAAAAAACTATAATGCTAGATAGCAAGTTTTGGTCACAAACTCCTCCCATTCCAGTAGTCACACCCCTTTTCAGGGTGATTGAGGCTCTTCCCATGAAGAGACAGAATTGATTTTTCCTCTGATGGAATCTGACCTGGTCTTCATGACTTGCTTTGGCCTGTTGAACGTGCCAGGAGTGGTGCTGCGAAGACCCCAAGGTAAGGCTTCTAGAAACCTTGCAACTTCTGCCTTCCCCTTCCTGGAAGGCACCCTGAGACTTCCGCTAAAGAAGAGCAGACTGGGTTAGTGGAGGAGGCAGAGCCAAAGGAAGGTGAACCAGCGACCAAAAGTCCCTCCCCAGCCAGGCCAGCAGATGACTGCAGCATATGAGTGGTCTAGCAGGACCAGAACTATCTTGAGGAGCCCAGACAAAACTGCAGAGCCATCTGTAAATAAATGATTGTTTAAGTTAATGTTTGGGGTGGTTTGTTACACAGCTGTAGATAGCTGATACAATGAACAAACCTAAAGAGATACACCATGCTAGACACACAGAACCTCAGGAAGGTGGGAACAGGGAACAGAGCAGGGAACCTCTCTCCTCCTCCCTCCATTTTCCTTTTCAATGTTTCCTATTCAGCAAACCCAATCAGAAGCCAGAGGTCCAGGTAGACTAGGGGATGCTATCCGCAGGGGTAAGCCTTCTGGTCAACCTCCTATTTTAAGTGTGATCTCTTAAGACAAACCAGGAGGATGAAGGCAAAGTAGCCCTTGAGTTTCTCTCAGAAGGGCCTAGGGGGGAGAGGGGAAGACAGCTGTAGTTGATGGGGTAGCGAAACCAAGCTGTGTGCAGCTGAAGGTGTTCGAGACACAGCTGTGGATGAGATCTGCAGAGGTGGACCAGACTGCAGCTCCCTAGAGGGCAGATCTCAGCCTGCCTAGTGCTCACCTGGTTCTGGAAAAGCAATCGAAAGAATGCAAAGGGGAGCGGTGTTCTGAGGAGACAGATCTGATGGGCCGGTCCACCTGGGGCCCTACGATGTGAGGTTCTGTTTCAGGAGCTGCCTGGTAGAGAGGCTGCACACGCTGATAAACGAGGCGGCGACAGTTTCCTGTCTGCTTCTGCTACAGGATCCTGTCCCATCCATCCTCTTGAGCGATGCCTGCTGTGGTCAACACCCTGTCTTTCCCGTCTATGGCGGGGAGAATGATGTGGGTGTCCATTGTGCTTTCAGATCTCAGGACACAAGAGACAGGCTTTCTTTCCTGCCAGAGATAGGGAAAGGGTGGACTGGATGGGAGGGCTTTCCAACAAATGCTTTACCTTCCTCCACTTGAATAGAAGCGGGGAGGGAAGAGGGAAATGGAGAGAGGCCTTCTAGGAGCCCCTGAAACCAGGCCAACGGGTGTATTCAATCAGGGAGGACATTTGTCTCCTGACCTCTTATCAAAGTTGCTAAGTCATCAGGGCCTTTTGTGCTGCAGAACTGGGAAGGAAGGATTTGCCTGGCCCAGTCAATTCTGCCCAAGTGCTTGCCATTAACGTTTCCCTGACATCTGACTGATATCTTCATTTCACTTTGGTAAATAGGCCACCTCCAGGCCAAGGTGACTGCGACCTCTGGCGCTGCAGACAGCACGGGATTCTCTCTGGGGACTCGGCAAAGCACTTTCACATGGGCCAGGGCTTTTATTTCCCATCCCCACCACTCTGATTAGTGCTGACAAAAAAAATAAATAAATAACCATCTGGCAGAGTAGACAGCAGACAAACTGGACAGAGAAAGGGAAGTGAAGAAGGGCACAGCGCGGAGGGTGGAGGGCTGAGGGTGGAGGGTGGTGGAGGGGAGGCAGCTTAGAAGCGCTTCTCTGCCACCGGGAACAATGCAGCTGCCCAGGAAACTACCACAGGCAGCCTGGCTATTAATAGGTCTATACGCACGGGACCAAGCTGCAGCATTTCTGACATTTCCAAAAGATCTCCAGTGTGAAGTTGCTTGGAGGCTCAGATTTTGCAAATGCAATTAAATATAGATTTCTTTGGGGCGAGGTTTGGGGACATGTGGGTAGATTGTAAATCTGTGCTGCAATGGAATTTAATCCTGTGTAGGGCAGTGGACCTATTCTCGTACTCAAAAAAAAAAAAAAAAAAAAATGTTATTGAGCAATGACTGTGTGTCAAGCGCAAAGTGTACCTGGACAAAGCACACACTGCCCTCGGGGAAGCCCGTGGTCTAGTGTAGTTGCCATTGCTACTACCTGCAGGGGCCAGGCAGGCTGCCCACAGGAGGGAGCAGGCGGGGTGTGAGACGTTAGAGAGAGGTGGAGATTGAGGGAACAGAGGGTGTGGCCCATATGCCACAATAACTGTCCAGTACTGCTGTGCCTTATTATGATTTTTAAGATGAAGCCATATGTTTGGGATTTTGTGTATTGTTTTCTGTTTTGTTCTTTTTTCTAAAACACCATGCACGCCACACACACACAAAAAATCCTGCCCACCTTAAGTCTACATTTCTCAGCCTTTCTCACAACTAAGCATGTCCTTAAAGGGAGAAAGGCCCTGTTCTTCTTGTTCCTCCTCTTCCTTCTGGCTGACAGCATGGTTGTCACGAGGATAGAATGTAGCGCTGATGATTCAACCTTTTTGGTTTATTTCTGTAAAATTGAGATAATGTTCTCCAGCCCTTGGGGAGGCTTGTGAGGGCTAAAGGATTAATATCTACAGAGCATTGAGAACAGCGCTCGGTGTATCTGTGGGCTGCTGATACATCCTCTCATTGTTATTATTCTGCTGACATTATTATTTATTCTACAGCACTCTGGGGAGGGCAGAGCAACAAGACAGCAGGAGCCTGGGACCTGGTTCTGGATGCACACCTGCACTAATATGCAGAGGAGTCAACTTCCCTCTCGCATGAACCTCAGTGCTTTACATCTGGGGTGCAGCAGTTGGGTTTATACCCTGCAGATACGGTGAGTAACTTGGGTCCTTCCTGGCCTGTGAGAACCAGAATGCTCCAAACTGCATGGTCTGTGAAGTCCCAGGTGACATGCCTACACAGGCACAGGTGGCTCATGGACCCCTCTGCTTCATGAGCCCATATTCCTCTAATGCCAAGCTGGCCTGTGCCACATCAGTGTTGCCAAGTGGAGTGACTGTGCCTTAGTTAAATTTTGCATTGCTGCGACCAAAATGCCTGATGATAACAACTTAGAGGAAGAAAAGCTTATTTTGGCTCCTGGTTTCAGAGGTTCAGGCCATAGTTGGCGGCTCCATGAAACATCATGGCATGGCGCGGCAGAGGAGAGCTGCTCAGCTCGTGGTGGCTGGAAGCAGAGAGAGAAGAGAGGACCAGGGACAGATACAGTCCTCAAGGCCACACCCTAGTGACCCATCTCTTCCAGCCAAGCCCGCCTCTGAACCTTGCAGCATTGAGGACATGCTTCCAATCCAAGACTTTTTGGAGGACATTCCCAGAGTCAGACCATAACACTTTGCTTCTGGCCCCTCAAAGCTCATGCCCATCTCATAGTGCAAAATGCGTTCAATCCATCTGTTATGGTTACTCCTGTCCCTGGCAGGCACGAAGGCCCTATTAGAGCACTTTGGCTCAGGGACAGCCCTGCCACCTCGTCGAGGTAAGCCCCACCTAGCCCTCCCTCCCCTCACTCTTCTCCTGCACTGCAGTCAGCTGATCTCCCAGCCCTCATGCCATCCCTGTTTTTTCTCAGTAAAACTCCTGCACGTTTATTCTCATCTTAGCATCTGTTCTCCTATAATAACACACTGCCTGGGGTTCCTGGAAGAAGAGGGAGACAGATTAGCGCTCTCTCTCTCTCTCAGGGGACTGCCATCATCCCGGCACTGCTTGCATATCTAAGGGATCACTGCTTTGCTGAGGGTGACTTTCCAGCACCAGGAGCATAGTGTGGTGTTGGGGGCCAGGAATAAAGTGTTACGTTTTAAATCTGAAATGTACCCCCCAAAAGTCATGGTTGAAAGCATGCCCCCAATGGAGCAAGGTTCAGAGGTAGGCCACGGCTGGAGGAGGTCACTGGGGTGTGCCTTGAGGACCATATCTGTTCCTGCCCCCCTCCTCCCCACCTCCTTCTGCTTCCAGCCACCATGAGCAGCACCGTTTTCCTCCCAGCCACCCTCAGAAGACAAGGCTTGATTCTGTCTTTGCACAGCTAGGAGGGCCAAGTGCAGTGCCTGAGAGTCAGCAAAGACCTGAAGTCTTGACTACCGTGTTTCAGTCTCTGGGAGGAAACGGGAGGTATCTGTTGTACCAGTTTGGATGCTTCTCACAGTGTGCAACAGAAACTCCAGTCAAAATAGCTTGAACAAGAAGGAAGATCTATTGTCAACAGTATAATATATGTAAACCACACATTGATATCCTCCACCCTTTGCTTTGAGCTCCCAGAAACACTCCACTCACACAATGTGGGATTTACTGATGACTTGGAGAGGAAGCAAGAAGAGAGGTTTTCACTGCACATTTCACAGTCCACTGCTTAGGAATCATCATCAGACGTTACAGAGCAATTATGCTCCTCCCTAGACTTGCATACGCCCAGTGCCCTTGCCGCTCAACTCCGTGGTTAACAGAGCTCCACTACCTTGGAAGGCCATCCATCCCTCACCTCCACAGCCTGCTCCTGGGGTACGGTCTCCTCTACCTCGGTCAAGTGCTGATTACAGGATTTCTCTCAAACACATACAGTTTTTAAAGGGATGTTTTTGGTAATGCAACCCCACATTATCAAGAACCATACTTTCCTGGATGTTATAGACTGAATTACACCTCTTTTTCTCCCAAATTCCTGTGTTTAAGCCCTAACCCCAGTGTCTCAGAACGTGACTATATTTGGAGATATGACTGGTGGCCTGAAGAGAAGAGAAGGTTAGGGCACAGACACACAGAGGGAAGGCCATGGAAGACTCGGGGAGAGGGTGGCCACCGGCCAGTGGAGGCCTCACCTAAGACCAGCTTGGCCCACACTTTTCATTTTGGACTTCTAGCTCCCAGAACCATGAGGAAATACATTTATGCGGTTTCTGAAGTTTATTGTTCTGGCAGCCCAAGTAGACCAGGTACCAGCACCTTGCTATGTCTCGGTGTCTGTTTCTGACACACAAAGTGTGCTAGATGAGACACCAGAAAAACACAGGCCACATTGAGAATCCAAATTCTTTCCTTACCTGACACCATGGGGTTCTCGGACCCCCTACACAGTCCCTATTTGCCCTGGCTGGTAGGTTCTACTCTCGTTTTATGGATGGGGAAACTGAGGCTCAGAGAGATGGCCTGACTTACCCAGGGCCATCCAGCTAGCAGGCAGCAAAGCTGGGGTTCAAACGCCTTCCTGCTTCCAAAGCTCCCATCTCCAGTCTCTTCCATAGCTAAGAGCAGATGTCAAGCCTGCGCATGTCCTGCAGGCATCTTCTATACACCTCCCTGCCTTTTCCAAACCAGCACTGCCTGATCCAAAGGTGGATGAGAGAAGGCTAAGGTCTGTCTGCCTGCTCCTCAGAGGAACACCCCCCCTCCCAGTTTCTTTCGATGCAACCAATTCTGCAACCGGACATGAGGAGTACCAGCAGAGATGGGGACAAAGTGTGGTCTTGGGACTGTACGGTCTAGGCCACACTTGGAGCTGTTAGGAATGCAGGTGCTCAGGCTCGCAGCTCCTGATTCTGGCTCTACCTTGCTTTTTACTTTTGTTTTTTGTTGGTGCTGGGGATGGAACCCAGAGCCCCATGGATAATTAGCAAATGCTCTACGGCTGAGATCCACCCCTGCCCCAACCCAAGCCCAAATCCTGACAAGATCCCTAAGTGGTTGTGCAACATCAATCTTTGAGAAGCCCTGGTGTGCAGTCCCCACACAGGTCCACACTCGCTGACCACAACGGGAGGTTGTTGACCTGCTGTTTTTATGTTGAGAAAGGACCCTGAACTCTTCTGTGATGTAAATGGTCTCAAAGGCTCTTTGAAGTTCTTGTTTCATCTAAATCAGAAATGGAGAGAAAGAAAATAAGAAATGGGCAGATTAGGAAAACGCCAATCCTTTGGGGCAGGGGAAAAAAACCTCAGAGGAAGAAGAAAGAAAAAAAATACATTGAGTATTTCCTAGGACATCTGTGTGAAGAAATAACAAAACCAGCTTTGAAATACAGTTAGGAAAGAACGCAGGGAGCTTTACTTGACAGACTTATTGGAAACTCCTCTTCCTGGTTCAGGGAAAGAAATTTCAAATAGTTTTGTCATGTTTTTTCCCCCTGCCTGCTCACAGCTCCCAGTAAAGCCAACAGCCAGTTTCAAACCTTCCAATTCTACTCATCTTGTGGCTAATAATTTCCAGTTTACCCAGCAGGCAACAGAATTTCCCCTTGCCTGAGAAAGAATTCCTGTGCTCTGGCTGGCAGCGAGCTGTCTGTCCCCTTAGCATCTGACCTCCTCCTGCAGTGGCCGCCTCCTGTCCAAAGGGATGCTCCTGGTGGGTGTTAGGCACAGTGACTCAGTATTCTGCACAGGCGACAGGAGAAGGAGAGGGATGTGGCCCAGGAGGGCTAGCCTCTTCTATTATAATCTGGCCATGAGAAGAATGTTCTCCCTTTCCTGGGAAATAGCTGATAAAGAACATTGTGTCCACTGCTATTTATGTATACCTGGGCTGAATGAGTCCCCAAACTCTATCCTGCCCAGCCCCCCTCTGAAGCTAGCATTTTGAAAACACGAGGCATTAATGAAAGCCCAGAGCCTGATAGGGCCTGAGCATCCCATCTCCCCTGCTTCCCTTTGCCTGCTATACTCTTCCTCGCCCTGAGAAATTTTCTTTAACAGGTGTCAGTAGTGGGATTTAGGGGAAGCATCACCGGCAGCCCGTGCCACCAGCCATCCACCTCTCCCTGATCTGTGCCCGTTGAGCTTTGTGG